>JAOWBN010014930.1:0-10844 GCA_028565015.1 Pinguicula moranensis
GCTCCATACTTGTCGCAGGGATTTGGCCTCCTCCTGTATGAATCAATGTTGCTCTGTTTGGGCCACAGTGCAATAGGCTGCACTGATCGTGTATGTGCCTTCAATGTTGTTTGTGTGTGAGTATGCGTCTACAACATGTTCCTATAAAGACACACCATCCAAATCATTAAACAGGTTAGCAAGTTCACTCTCCTCTCTGTCATTCAAGTTTCTTCGCCAGGCCCATTTCCAGTTCCACCTCCCACCCATCCACTCACCATGATTTGCAACAGTCCCCTCATGATCTCTACCCAGTGTAGTCTCTTGTATTTATCTTTTAACTTGTAGTTTCCCACCCACTAATTCTCCCCAAAGCTAGTGTGTTTCCCATCCCATACCCTTAACTTAATATTATCTTTGAACTACCCTTCTCTCCAATTTTTTTTCGCAAGTCCTCCCATTCCTTTGAAGGCTTCAGGTACCCTCTCCTCCTTCTGTTTCCTATTCTATCTCCTAAAATATCAGCCCCTCCCCTCAACTCTCTTTGCTCTCCCACCATGTTGAGTCTCCCCAAACATATTTGGATCGCAAAATTTGTTTCCATAGCTGCTATCCCCCCTAAGATTCTTGCTTCCCATTTCACTAATAAGGCTTTGTTAAAAGCCTCCAACTTTCTTACCCCTAGCTCCCATTTTCCTTTGATGGACATATCTTGTCCCATTTTATCGAGTGTGTTTTCCTTTTTTTCAGAGGAACCACCCCATAAGAATTGCTTTTGGATTTTTTCTAGCTGACGGATTATGAATCTAGGGGTTAGGTAGCATGCGAAGTAGTAAGATGACAAAGCTGAAAGAACCGAGTTAATAAGCACAATCTTCCCTCCAATTGACAAGTTACTGTTTTCCCATGAGCTTAGTACTTTGTTGAATCTGTTAATCACAAGTTTCCACATCATAGTTTTCCTAGGATTTGCTCCAACTTGTACTCCAAGGTAGGAGAAAGGTATCCCTCCCTTCTTACAGTTTAGGTATGCAACCATATCTTCTAGTATATTGTCAGGCAGATTGGTTCCCATGAGGCTGCTTTTAGCAAAGTTTATCCTCATGCCTGATATTAACTCGAAATTATGGAGGATAGCTTTGAGAGTTCTAACATTGTTCCATGTTGCTTTTCCAAAGAGGATGGTGTCATCTATAAATTGCAGATGAGATAGCTGAACTTTTCCTTTGAGGGGTAAATTCATCAATTGGGCTGCCATTAACTAAGACCGAAGTTGTGGCTGACTGGAGGCATTCAATGATCCACCAATTCCAACAAGGAGGTTGTCCCATTCTCTTCATCATGTCATGTAGGTAGCTCCAGTTCATCATGTCATGTAGGTAGCTCCAGTTCACCATGTCGAAAGCATTTTCAAAATTGATTTTAAAGATTAGGGCTGGAGTTCTTCTCTTTTGTAGATCATCAATGGTTTCATTTGTTGTAAAAACTCCATCTAATATTTGTCTTTTGCCAATGAAAGTCATCCGATTCTGTAAAACCCCCCAAAACTTTGTAAATATTTGTGCATAATATAGTTAATTCCTTTTGCTGAAAAAAAAGTCTAAACAAGTTAAAGTTGGAACTTGAAGGGGAGTGTTAGAGTTGTTATCTCATACTGACTGCAAACACAAATATAGTCCGACCTATAAGATAATGTGAAACTATGTCAATTTAAGAGAATAATCACATTTACCTTATAAGTTAGATCCACACGCATATGCCCCATACGACTCAACCCATTGGGTCGGATCAAGTATATATCTTTAACACATCTTACCTATATAACAAAAATATCCCTAAGTCCCCATTTGTGATCGACAGGTATTGCCGTAACGTGCATGGCGTATTTTATATTCGGCTACGACTCTTGGCATCAAAATTTTCTTATTAGGTCCAGTGACAAATATATAGCCATTTTAGTAGCCAAGAAAACGCATTAAAAAATTCCATTATTTCATGCACTTCTAAGTCCATAGCTGAAGTTTCCATTTCCCCTTATAAATTGCGCCTGAACTCTAAGCAAAACTTAACCAAAAACGAAAAAGGTGAGTGACTCCGCAAGCCAAGATGATCCATCCCGGCGATATGTACAGGGTGGTCGAAGCCATGGTTCCCCTTTACGCCGCGATGGGACTCGGCTACGCCTCCGTGAAGTGGTGGCGGTTGTTCGAGCCTGTTCATTGCGACGCTATCAACCGCCTCACTGCATTTTTCATCATCCCCTTATACAACCTCCACTTCATCTCCACGGTTGATCCTTACGCCATGAACTTCCGGTTCCTCATCGGGGATGTGGTCGCGAAGTCGATCGTGATCGTCGGATTGGCCCTGTGGACTAACCTCAGCCGAAACGGGGATCTCTCTTGGGCGATCACTTCTTACTCTCTTTCGACACTGAACAATGTTTTGGTGCTAGGGATACCCATGCTCGGAGCCATGTACGGATCGGCCGGGACGGATTTGGTGCTGCAGTCATCGGTCATGCAGTTTCTCGTGTGGTTTCCAATCTTGTTGTTCATGATGGAGCTTAGAGTGGCCATTGGTGCAGATGTGAAGCAGGTTGTTTGCGATCAGCCTGATGAGAAAGTGGATGGCATTGAAATTGTAGTTACAGATGGTATGAATGATGGGGAAGAAGATCTTAAGGTAGTTGTTGTTACTGAAGCTGTTGCACCACCACCTCCACTGTTGTACAACTTGGGATCTGTTCTGATGAAAGTTCTGATCAAGCTTTGCAAGAATCCTAATGTTTTTGGGTGTGTACTAGCTCTGGTTTGGGCTCTTGTAGCAAAAAGGTACAATCCTATTTTCGAATTCGTAATAGCAAGTGAAATATTGTTTGTTTGATGTTCATTGCAAATGGACCTGGAAGAGTCATCATTGATAATTTTTTTAGTTTTGTGCTTATAATGGATTAGATCAAAATGAGCTTTATCAAATTTAGTGTTTTTATTAGTGAAGTTGTTGTATCTCAATACTTTCAATGACGCAATACATCTTGGATCGCAACGGAAACAACTTCTTTGTATAAATACAATGGTAAAACTGCGTACATCTAACTTCTAGACCCCAACTTAGTTGAGAAATATATTGGGTATGTTGTGTCGTTGTTGTTGTTGAAATATTGTTTGCTTGTTAATTTACTTTGCAATTTTCGTTACAAATCAATAGGTGGGATCTGAAGATGCCAAGCATCGTGGAAGGATCCATTATGATCATGGCCAAAGCCGGAAGTGGAGTATCCATGTTTACAGTTGGTAAGTACCTTCAAAAATTAGAAAATTTATTTGTAGATTTTTTGTTTTGTTTAAGTAAAATTTATTGATGGGTTTTCAATGTCCACAATTTTTACATCAACAAATTTTTACAAGTCTTGCCTCAAGTCACAAATTAATTACGACTCCTGAGGCATGTGACTGGCTCTGTTATTATATCGCATGCTAAATAACAAAAATTCGGTAGAATGCCATTTGATTTCAGCCATTTCGAACTCAGAAACTGCGCCCTGCTCGATATATCTTCTAGGGTAATAACAGCATATGCAAAATGAATATGATGTCTTGCCCCCCATATCAAAATTTATGATATCTACAAAATTTATTCGTAGATAAAGATTACGATAGTCAGGTTGGATGTGGTCAGGAATTATCACTAGGAGAGCGAATACAAACCTAAGAGTAGTGGCGCATTAATTAATTGGGAGTTTAGGTGGGGGCCCTGACCCCTGGTTCTACTCCTCGATGTGTTTATATTAAATTTGCATGCATGCAGGATTATTTATGGCGCAGCAAGACAAGATTATTTCTTGCGGCATGCGGCTGACTTTATACGCTTTGTTCATGAGATTTGGGATTGGAGCACTGACGACAGCTGTGGGTTCTCTGGCTTTAGGCTTGCGATCAAACACCCTTCGCGTCGCTATTATCCAAGTAATAATCTCAGATAATATTCAATTTAGGGTTTAGGGTTTAAGATTACCCTAATTCATTTTGTTTACTTATAAATTTGTGGTTGAAACAGTCAGCTCTACCGCAAGCAATTACTTCCTTTGTATTTGCTAAAGAGTATAAACTCCACCCCGAAGTTCTCAGTACTGCGTAAGTTTTTGTTTTTTATATATAATATTTTATTTACTCATGAAATTAGTTATTACATAATCTTATTAGAAAGATTTTTATGCTTATTTTTTTTTTCTTTGAATTCTGCAGGTTTTTTGTTGGCACAATTATCTCCCTACCTCTCCTAGCAGGATACTATGCTGTTCTAGACGTGCTCCATTAATTGAGTAGAACCCTATGTTTTGTTTTTTTTGATAGGTAAATGCGAACCCTATGTTTTGTTATGTTTTGATAAGCGAAATTTTCATTAATATGATAATTTTGACAGCTTTACAATAATATTGCTCGATCCAAAAAGCTATTTACGTTCGAGCAATGCATCCCATAGGTTGTGTTACCCGGTCCGTAAATGAGTAACCGGAATCAAAATCCTTCGCAGCTCCTCTGTTTCTGATCCAGCTCCAACAATGTTCCCGCATCTTGTACAGAATTCCATCTGTATTGATATCTGCATTGCTGAAATGAACCTGATTTCTTGTGGTCCGGAAATGAAATAATATGTAGACAAATATCATTGTTCGAACCCAAGAAATGATTATTTGTTGTTAGATTCTTTTTTCTCTATAATGATCTTTAGACAGTGAATCATGCATGGTTTTTTTAGATAAGCCAAATTATAATAAAATACAAGATATTTATTAGAATTTAATCCATAAATTAATTAAGCAGAAGCTCCTCCCTACACAAACTTAATGAAATCTTTTTAGTGATAACTAATTCATGTAGGAATACCTAACTAAAATCATTACTCTCGGCGTGGCTCCTCACTACTCTACGTACTAGCTTTGTTAGATAAAATTCAATATGTACTCAAATATTAAAACCCTAGAAGATGAACATGTCGTGGGTATTTTTTATTATATAGTACTTGACGGATAGAAAGGGAAACAAGATCCCAAATCTCGAAAAATTAATGACTAAATTGGATCTAAATGCTGGCAATGTTTATGATTCTTTTAAGTAATGTATTGTACAAATTAAAAGAATAATTCTATGTAGTGGTCGGCAAACGAACGGGTTGACGGATTGGATTTTTCAAGCTGCCCTGCCCATTTTTTTGAAACGGGCAGACTAGACCCTCATTTGGGGCGGTTCCAGACCTGCCCGTTTACAAAATGTGCAGGTCTAGGGCTGCGTTTAGGGTTTAAGTCCTGTGTGGGCCTGCCTATTTTTTATTTTTAAAAATTTTAAATTATTTAATAACAAACGGACGTGCAGGCACAAAATCGAGCCCATGCCTAGCCCGCCAAGAAAACGGGTGGGACCGACCCATTTTTCTTTTGAGCGGGCGGTGGCGAGTCAGGCACATTTTAACGGGCATGTTTGTCTATCTCTAGTTCTATGATTACTCGTGAGTTCTAGGGGCAATGGCAGCAGAGTATGGTGAGACTAACCTAATCCTGATGCGCATGAGAAATTACTTCGTCAGGTTTTTTTATTTAGGGCCTATTTTGCGCAGGGTTCTTAATATTATAATTGGCTTATAAGCACATTTTTTCAAAAAATTAGTGTTTTGCACAGCCAACCTTCTACTACTTGCTACTTAACACAGAAACGGTATTAGAGATTGACTTGAGATGAACTCCTCTCAGCCCTAGAATGCCGTAGAACCACCGCCCCCTCCAAAGAGTTCCCAAATAGATTACCCACCCAGTAGGACCCCCTAGAACCTTAAATCTCTAATTTTAGGTGATGTCCAACCATTGGGTGATTCAGGGGCGACCTAGTTACCTCCGTCAGGAAATCCAAGCTGGGAAAGCCATAGTTACCTTTGAAAAACGTCCTAGTTACCCAAACCAACCGGTGGCACTAGAGGCAGAGAACCTAGGATGTAGTGAGATGGCAAGGATTGGAAAACTAAGAGGAAATGTGTTTGATAGGCTAGGACAAATGACTGTGAGGAATGAGAATGCAGCTGGGAACAACAGAGGAAAGGAAATCACATTTTTCTTCACAAATTTCCCACCGAACTGCAGTTGGAAGGAGCTGAAAATTCTATTCGAACTCCAAGGAAAGGTCAGTAAGCTTACTATTCCTCAAAAATTAAGTCAATTTGGTCTAAGGTTTGGGTTTGTGACCTTTGTGGATGCTGATAATAAGGAGAGTTTGTTGGTGAAGCTGAAATACATATGGGTAGGTTCTTACAAGCTGATAATTAATGTTGCTCGTTTTGAGAAAGATATGAAACATGTAAGGAATGATATCAGAGTACAAGGGAATCCTCTGAATGGCCAGGGGGCCACAGTTAATTCTGCAATCCCAATTCCTACGGATCCAAGGAAAATCCAGCCGTGGGAGATTTCAACAGCAGGAACGGTGAGCCAAGACCACAGAAAAGAATCAAAAGGGATGCAAGTAATTACTGAGAAATCTGCAGCCTCAGCTGAACCGACAGCCCCTGAGTCTGAGAAAAATAACCCTTCAAGTAGCAAGTCAAATCTGATTCTAAAAACACGAAGGACTGATTCCCTCTGGCTGAAATATAGCAAGGTGGTAGAACTGAAGGATAAAGAAGGATGGCGTGATCTACAAATTCAACTAAAAGTAGGAGGCTATCTCAATTTGAAAGTGAGCCCTATGGGGACAGGAAAAGCATTAATATGGGAAGAAGAAAGTAAGGACTTGGGAAACCTACTGAAATATGACTCGGAGTGGCTGAAACAATGGGTCACCAAGATATCAGAATGGACTAAACAGCCAATGCAAAAGGAAAGACTTACCTGTATAAAAGTTTATGGAATCCCTTATCATGCATGGTCAGAAGAGGTCTTCCGCGAAATAGGTACAGCTCTAGGTAAAGTTATCAAGGTAGATGAGGTCACAAGTAAGAAAAAATACCTTGAAGCAGCCCAAATTCTGATACAGGTGAGTATAGCCGATGGAGTAAAGCAAACACTGACAGTAGATATTGATGGCCAAGTGTATGACTTGAAGATCATGGAAGTGCAAGAAAAAAGGTTTATGGAAGATGTGTGGCAGGAGGAATGTCCATCTGATACATCTTCTGAAGAGGGTGAGACGACAGATAGGGATGAGGCCTACCAAATGTGGTCAGATGAGGAAAACTTGAAGGAAAACATTGGCTCTGCTGAGTCACTATATCCCTTTGTGGAACAAAATAAGGCAGTTCAGGAGTATAATGAGGAAAAGAAAAAAGACAAAGTGGATCAGAGTTTGGAAGAAGTTTGCAGTCAGAGAAAGTTTTGGCAACCTGAAAAAAAGGATGTTGGGACACATCATCTAAGATAAGTTGGGATGAGGAAGATGTCTGCCCTAATGGTAGTGTAGAGCGTGTAGAGGAGTCACTGGAGAAAAAAACAGGAACAAGTCAGATGAAGTCAACAGAAATGGTACACTGTGGAGGACCCCTTAGTGCAAATCAGATGAGACCAGAGGGCCAAGAGGATCCAATAGAAGTAAGGTCAGAGGATAGATTGAAACAGATGGAGGAAAAAATAAGAGTACATGAAAACAGAATGATGATGGACCAGTTGACATTGGAGATTATGGAACTAGTAGCACAACAGAACACACTAGCCTTTAAGAACCAAGCAAAGCAGACGGATATAGGAGAGAAAATATTGCAGAATGGAAGATTAGAACAGACAAAAGAGGAATTTGAGAAATCTGCTAAATCTGTATCAACCTCGAAAAGCTACAAAGAAGATGAGGTGGGGGCATTTAATACGGTGGAGAAGGAAATCAAGAACATAATTGAAGGAAACAATACTTGGATGGGAGTTACAGTATCTGAGCAGGATGTAACAAAGGAAGCAGTAGATATAGCCTCTCCAAATGGACAAGATAACGACAAAAAGAGGGGAAAGCAGAAGTTGATTAACATGGAAGAGTTAAGCGAATCTGGGAAAAAAATCAGTGGGAACGTTGTAGCCAAAGAAAAGGGCAAACAGAAAAAGAAAATTTCACAGTCCAAACATAACAAACAGTTGGTCAAGAGGTGGAAGGATAGGATGAACTCAAAAACTCCAAGTGCAAAGCCATCAACGTCTATGACTGACAGTGGCATCAATGCTTCAAATGCAAGAAATTTACAGAGGGATATTGCAGACATGATAAAACTGGGCAGAACATTGGGAATTCAGTATATACATTCTGAGGAGGAAGCAACAAAAGAGCTAAACAGAATTGCACAAAGGAACACAACAGCCTTGAGAAGAGAGGAAGTGGCAGAACCAGAAAAGGAGGCACACAGTGTAAACAATGCAACTGCTAACATATAATGTGAGAGGGATTGGTGGGTCAGGGAGGAGAAGGATCATAAGGAAACTGATAAGGCAGCATAGGATTGATTTTCTTAGTATACAAGAAACCAAAAAGGAGGTGATCAGTAAAAAATTTGTGGCCTCAATATGGAAAGATGGAAATTTTGACTGGATTTACAAAGGCTCCCAAGGAATGTCAGGAGGTCTTTTATGTGTGTGGGATGCGGCTAAATTTAAACTAAAGAAGATCCTGGATGGCCATGGATTTCTAGGAGCATTGGGCCTCTGGGAGGGTGACTCAAAACCATCATACATGATTAATATTTATGGACCGGCTGATCTAGCAGGAAAAAAATAGCAATGGGACAGTCTAATACAGCTGAAAGGTGGCAGAGATGATGACAAGTGGGTGATCATGGGCGATTTCAATGCTATTCTACATAGACTGGAACGCAGGGGAACAACAATACATAGTAATGAAAGTGAAATGAGGTGCTTTAATGATTTCCTCACAAAAATGAAGTTGAAGGACTTAGGAATGACCTTGAGAAAGTATACCTGGTACCTCAAATCCTTGAGGTGTATGAGCAGACTTGACCGCTTTCTGGTCAATGATTGCTGGCTGGGAGTGGATAAAAATTGGATACAAAAGGGCCTCGACAGAGAGGACTCAGATCATTGTCCTGTAACACTATGTTACCAAAACAAGAATTGGGGACACAAACCTATCAGAGTACTGGATGGATGGCTCGACTTACCTGAGTACAATGAGTTGGTTAAAAAGTGTTGGCAGGAGACAGAAATTTCTGGTTATGCAGGGTTTAGAATAAAGGAGAAAATCAGAACACTCAGAGAGCATATCAGGAAGTGGAGTATTGTAAACAGAGAAGATAATAAGAATGAGAAAGAAACATTGCTAAGTGAGATGAAGAAACTTGAACTGGTAGCTGAAAGAGGAGATTTATCATCAGAAAGTGCGAATTTGGCAACTCACTTAAGGACAAAGTTGGCTGATTTGATCAAAACAGAAGAAAGCATCATATATCAAAAGGCTAAGATCACTTGGTTGCAGCAAGGAGACGCGAATACCTCTTTCTACCACAAATGTGTAAAGAAAAATAGAATACACAACACCATACAAGGTGTTTGGGAAGATGGTGTGTGGCTAGAAGAAGTGGAGCAAATCAAAGAATGTTTTAGCAACCATTTTCAGTCCAGATTCTCAGAACCATTCCACCTTAGACCAAAAATTGGGAACATCCAGCTGCTGCAGTTTACGCAGGAGACAAAGCACCAACTTTCCATCCCATTCACAGCAGAGGAAATTCTGATTGCAGTCAGCAAATGTGGTAGTAAAAAGAGTCCAGGTCCGGATGGCTTAAACTTTTCTTTCATTAAACACTTCCTCCCAGTTCTCAAGGATGACATCTTCCAAATGATGGAGGAATTCTATAGAAATGGAAGCATAGTCAGGGGGAGTAACGCAGCTCATATTACCTTGGTGCCAAAGAAAATAAACCCTCTACAAGTGCAAGATTTCAGACCTATAACACTAGTGGGCAGCATGTACAAAATTATTGCTAAGGTGCTTTCAATCAGATTGAGTGCTGCAGTGGGGGAAGTAATAGCAGAAAACCAGATGGCGTTTGTTGGTGGCAGACAAATACTAGATGGGGTTATGATAGCAAACGAAGCCATTGATGAGATGCAAAAAAGAAGCTGTCAAGCCTTGGTTTTCAAGATCGATTTTGAGAAGGCATTCGACATGGTAAATTGGACATATCTTGATGATGTTATGCATAGCATAAACATGCCAACCTGTTGGAGAAGATGGATAAAAGAATGTCTCCAGTCAGCAAGTACTTCAGTACTAGTGAACGGAAGTCCAACAAAAGAGTTCTTCCCTAAAAGAGGCCTAAGACAAGGCGACCCATTATCTCCATTCCTATTCCTACTGGTGGTGGAAGTCCTCTCAGCCTTGATCAGAAGTGTTGTGAATCAGAATATGTACCAACCGATTGAAATAGGAAAAAACAGGACAAAATTGTCCCACCTCCAATTCGCAGACGATACAATTTTCTTTGGCAAAGCTTGTTGGGAGAACATCAAAACAATTAAGGCCATCTTACATAACTTTGAGATGCTATCAGGTTTGAAGATAAACTTTCAGAAAAGTCATTTGATAGGGATCAATGTCCCGGTCAGCACAATCGAGGAGATGGCAGCGTACCTAGGTTGTCAAAGAGGAGTAATACCCTTCAAATACCTTGGATTACAAGTTGGTGGAAATCCGAAGAGACTAGACACATGGAAACCAGTGATACAAAAGTACAAAAAGGCATTAGAATCCTGGGAAAACAGCAGTTTATCGGTTGGTGGTAAATCCATACTCATCAACTCTGTGTTATCCGCCTTGCCATCTTACTACTTCTCATGTTTCCGAGCCCCTAGAGCCATAGTTAACCAATTAGAGAGCATCTGTAGA
>JAOWBN010014940.1:0-10844 GCA_028565015.1 Pinguicula moranensis
ATTGAGTGAAGTTATTTATCTTTTCGAGAATGCTATCAATCTCCATCTCCACTTGTTCAGAGTTTTTTGGTTCATTTCCTTCCCCTGGCAGCTGCACAGTAGATTGATCTTCCTCCAAGGTAACCTTATCATCCATCTGCCAATATTGTCATAGTTGTAAGGAAATATAATCATAATCCTTTTCCTCTATTCAGTTTTTATGCAATGAGCGACAGATAACTGGAGAAGGCATACAGAAAGTTTCATGCGCTTTGCCACTTCACCACTGGTGCCTTCAGTTTCCATTTCTGCTGGAACTTGCTGCTGCTAGAAATACATAAATTAGATTTAGTGCCATAACCTCAAGCGACAAAAAGAATCTTAAAACTGCAAAAAGAGAATGTAAGGTCCAGATACCAATCAGAACAACAAAATTCCCTTTAAGCATTTTTCAACATCAAAATTTGTAAACAGATGAAAAACTTGCACTGTGATGAATATTTCGTGATGATAGAACTGAAGAGAAGCAATACAAATCCGATGAAAAAGAGAAATCATCGAAGTACATTAGAAAAGAAACGAAAACAACTCTTAAAAGCAGAAGAGAAGTTCGATGCAGCTTATTAGCCTTAATTTGTTACAACTCTGCAGCATTTAACCACAAAACCGAGTTCGAGCTTTCTGAAATCGTCATTTTCCTTGCATAATAGGCATTGCTTCCATACACGAAGCCAGGCGTATAGTTCAGCCAAAATAAACTCAAATTCACGGAAAGTGCAGAAATATTCTTACGTGAAAATCCTAAACTCAGCTCTGTCAGACTCTCAATTCACTGAAATCGAGCGATGCGCAACAGAAAGTTACAAGCATTTTATTCGAATTGGTAATTACCTGATTCAACTAGCTGTGCTGCGCGAGGGAATGCCCGTCTATGAGAGAATGAAAAGACCGATATCAAAACATGCGTGATCGACGCCATTATATATTAATTCCCAGGGGGGGAAAAGAGAGTGAACGCGAGGAAATACTTGGCGGCAATTCTCGTCATATAATTTATAGAGATAATTATAGATCAGATCTTTTAATTTAAAAAATAATTGTAATGTGAACTCTAAATTAGAGTTCATGTGAAAGTATTATTTTTGTTGGTATTTTAAAATTTTATTAGATAAAGAATAAAATACAAACTACAAGGGCAGTTGCTCACTGAAGTTTGCTTCTGCTAACTATTCAATATCCCACATTAATAATATAATAAGAGCTGAAAACACAACCAGGGGTAACGTATCCAATCGCCTGTCAAGCCAGCTGGTGATTTTTTAAAAGTTGTGTATCAGTGTCATGCTTGAACTTGAATGATTTCCAGAGTTTTTACTCAGTCGAATTTAGTGTCTCTGAATCTAGCAGCGTTTCGTGCTAGGGGTGACCAAATGGGTTTTTGGGACGGGTATTGCCAACATCCGATCCTGACCCGATAAGAAACGAGATTAGATTTATGATCCTGGTACTGTTCCAAAAATTCAGATTCCCAAAAAATTGGGAATTCGAGTATCGGAACGATACGGATTTGGAAAATATCCAAAATACCCTAAAATTATAACATAAAACTAAAAAAATTGACAGAACTCAATTTTTCGATTACCCGATTTTCCATTTTTTCGATTACCCTAAACTCGAACTCGTCCCTATTCCCAATTACCCGACTTATTTCGGGTAATCGGGAATTCGGTGGGTCGACCAACGGTTTGGCCACCCATATTTCGTGCCTTCTATAGGTTCCACGTCGTGCAGTGCCACATAGACCTCCATAACTCAAGTGTGGCTTTATATTTTACAAGACCCATGTGAGCATTGTAGTGAGGGAGAGGAGACTTTAGACCAACATGGGTCAGATTAAACCAACTGTATATTGAAGCCCATAGAATATAAGCTTTCGCACAGGTGAGAATAATTGACAAAGTTTTCAACTGTCGCAATTCGATATTGTATAAGGCGCCAACAAAACATCATTACTCTTAGAAAAGACCATTTCCCCCATATCACAGGTGAAGCACTCTTGAAACTGTATCTCCCATGCAGTTCTTCAACCCACTGCCAAGTATCCGCAGTTGGCAGAGGTGGGCACTTGGCTAGGATTGCAGTTAACATTTGAACGAGGTTCTCTTCGAATACTCTCAAAGGCCTACGCTATTTCCAGATCAACATCCAGTTATCATTCTTCACTATCCATTTGTCAGCAATAAGACATCACTTATCACTCGTTCCCGCATATAGACGGGGTGAGTTGCTAAAGGGCAGTCACCATGCCAAGTTGACTCCCAGAACAGTGGCTCTCCATAATTTACATGTTTAAAAAAAAGTGTGTTGAACCAATTAGCAGCACATACATTGCACCATATGTCTCTCCACCACCTAGACTCTTTACCTGCAATAGCCAACATGTCCCAATTTCCATAGAGAGTATTTTCAGGGCGGTACTTGTCAATGATCAGATTTTACCATTGTCATTGGCTGTCACTTCTCAACCGCCAGCCCCACTTGCCAAGAAGAGCCACGTTGAAAGTTTCCAGATTTATCACGCCTAAACCTTCGTACATTTTTTCCCAACTTAGCCAGTGAATTGGGTGTGTCCCATAAGCTCTGTTAGACCATAGAAGCAGCTGCATATTTGGTGCATATCTTGTATGACTATTTTAGGCGCTTTGTAAAGAGAAAGGAAGTGAACTGGTATATTGCATAAGACACTTTTTATCAATGTTACTTTGCTTCCTAAGGATGGAAACTGATTTTCCCACTGATGCCCTATGAGTTTCATAGCTTGAATGATTTTTTCCCATGTATTAACCCTACCAAGGTTGCAGCCTATTGGAAGACCGAGGTATTCGAACGACAAGGACATTTCTGTGAAGTGGAGATGTGAGGCAAAAGACTTGGACATGCTCGAGTTATATTGATTCCAAGGAGGTTTCTCTTTGAGAGGTTTGTACTGGAGCCGGAGATCATTTCAAAACTCTCAAAAGACCTTTCATAGCCATAATATCTTCCAATGTTCCTTCCCCAGAAAACAGTGTGTCATCCGTAGAAAGAGAGTGCGTGCATACTGAAGCACCACATTTTATCCCTCTTAAGCGATCAATAGATACAACTTTGCGCAACATCATATTCAAACCTTTTGCTCAACTAGAAAGAGGAATGGATACAACGGATCTCCTTGATGAATAACTCTCTGAAAGATGCCATTTACCATCACTGCTGCTGAGGAGGAGAGAAGACACTCTTTGATCCAACTTATCCATGAAGTGCTGAAATTCATGTGGAAGTATTATTAAATTCAATAAAGAGGGATTTCCTTTATCCAAAGTTTTGACATGGTATCAGAACATGTTTGAATACATGAGAAAAATCTTCCATTATCGACGACAACTGCTTGGCCATCCGACGATTCCTTTAACGTTTATTTCCTTCATTTTCTAGCCTTTTTTTAGAAATCCTTCCTACCAAAGAAAAAAAATAAGGCAAGTTTTCACGGCCAAACAAGACTCTTCTTGGTCTTCCAAAAATTCTCAACGAAATTGAACAAATTGATCGCCGCTCATGTGCAAATCTCGGCAAAACAAGACTCTGCGATCCGCTCTGACAATGCAAATATGGTCTTTCAAGGGATTGTCTCGCCATAGAGAAGAATTTTCACGATGGTCTTGGCTGCGTGCAGCCAAATAATACATAGCCTCACCAACAATCGATTTTTTGATGAGTTAGTAGATGTGAACACACTCTTTTGTTTATCCGGAACCAATCATTATCCCGATGATGCTCTTCATATCCGCCATGGCAACATCCACTTTAGCTCTTAATGATGTTCGCGGCGGGGTGCCTGACATCACGTTGACGTCCTCCTCCGAATCTTCATCCTCATTGAAACCCGACATGCTGGATCTGGCAAAAGTCCTTGAGTGTTTGAAGACCGATTCAGAATCCCAATTCTTCATGTTTGCTGAGAGAATCACATGGAACTCCTTCTCCAGTCTCTTGATTGAAGATGGGATGGATGCTTGTTTCCGATGTTCGATGGCCTCCGTCACCATCTTTAAGGGGCAGCAAATTCTAGTGATGCTGGGATAGATGCTGATTGGTGTAGTCAGATTTTGTCTTGTTTGATTAAATAATAAAATAATATAAATGAGCAAAAATATATTAAGGCTAAGGGGATCAGAAACTCCTTATTTTGGTATGGTAAAAAATTCCTTTTCTTGCACAAATATTATTTTTTGTAATATTTTTCTTTTTCTCTTTTCCCCTTTCTTCTCTTTCTTTTCTCTTTCCTACTTTCCTTCCTCTTTCCTCCTTTTCTTCTCTTTCCCTCCTTTTCTTCTCATCCCATCTTCACTTTCTTCTATGGTAACTAGTAGCAAATTGGATTGGATGATTTACTGGTTGGACTTCATTTGTTCTTGGGTTACACAATTTACTCCCCCGCCCTTAGTCGATTTCTGGAGAAGAATTC
The DNA here is from genome assembly GCA_028565015.1 of Pinguicula moranensis. NCBI lineage: Eukaryota > Viridiplantae > Streptophyta > Magnoliopsida > Lamiales > Lentibulariaceae > Pinguicula > Pinguicula moranensis. The sequence continues at coordinate 4,484 of JAOWBN010014940.1, forward strand.
GACAGTGTTTTTTTTGTCAATTTTCGATCCTCCAACTAGCAACTTTCCTGTGGGCGTGTTTATGCTTTCCTTATGATATATGCTCTTCATTATGTTTTTGTTTGCTGGAGTTTCCAGAAATTGGGCATCATGGTCTTATGAGATCCCTTGTATTTGGGTGAAATTGTCTTTGCCCAAAGATCAGTTCCATAACATTCCCTTTGAATATCTATCTTATCATACCTCGTTAAAACCTTACTAGTAAAAAAATTCAGTGGAAAAATCCTAGTAAAGAAAAAAGAGTACATGATTTGACATTTGCTTAGGGTGGTGTCATCCATGCCTCCATTCGTTTATTTAAACTTTATCCAAGATAGCTCACTCGGTTATATTTCTATGGGGCATCAACTATGATTTTTCAGGTCACAGGTCATAGTGGTAGGGATCATATCGTTTCATTTTTTGGCGAACGCCTGCTAATGTTCTTGGAGGTGGCAAGCTTCTCGGCTGATACCTCATCAGTATTTCAATCATCGGTTGATAGAAGGAAAGTGTTATTGAGCCTAGATTCGTAGAGCTTTTGGTCTATGATGTGATCATGGGTCCGATCGGGCTAGATGGGTTGTGTAACAAGCTTCAGGACTTGGACCGCCAATTGATTTTTGGGCCTAAATTGCATATTTGATGGGCATCGGCATTTTCTTGGTGCCTTTCAGTCGCGTTTCCCACAGACTACGCCAAAATAGTGTAGTCCAATTTTGTCGTGCTTGGTTAAATAGTAAAATAATATACATGGGCAAAAATATATTAAGGCCAAGAGGTCGGAAATTCCTTATTTCAGAATGGGAAAAAATCGCTTTCTTGTACAAGTACTATTTTTTTTATAGTATTTTTGTTTTTCTCTTTTCCCCTTTCTTCTCTTTATTTTTTCTTTCCTACTTTCCTTCTCCCTCTCTCCTTTTCTTCTCGTCCCATCTCCCATTTTTATAGCCAAATTTTGGCCTTGCTGGATTCCTCCAATTGGTGACCAGCACCTGTGTGCTTCATAGAATCAGCGGACACTAGCTACTTTATGTGGCAGTTTTGCAGAGGTGCCATCTCCAATTCTTGCAGCTTCTCCTTCAGTTTCTTCTACGGTAAGTAGTGGCGAATTAGGTTGGGTGATTTACTGGTTGGGCTTCATTTGTTCTTGGGCTACACCACTGATCATGGAGGACTCCTTGGCAGCCAAAGAGACGAGACTAAAATCCATCAAATTGAAGGGGTTGGCCGATTGTAGCAAGTGTATCAGACAAAAGTTTGAGATGCTGAAAGAATTCAGAAATAAACTTCCCCATTTTTTTAAGAGTCGACAAAGCACGTTGGTTTTGGGTCAAGGCAAGCATTAGAATACGTACAAAAAGATCTTGTCCGGGGAGGTCAACACTTGTACAAACTAGGTGTGGCCAGTGACGTGCGCAAGAACGTTTTCAGAAAAATAAGACAAGATGATGCCGAGAAACCACTTGGTCATGTTCATACCGAGACAGGAATTCCGTGTTGATGATCTTAGCCAAATCTAATTTTTCCTTCACTACTTCAAGATTAGCTATGTAGGTTGGTGGTACCACAACGACGCCATCAACAAATTGGTACAATTTTTTACCACGAAGATATGACACCATTTGAGTTTTCCAGGGAGCAAATTTGTCCTTAATTAATTTGATAGTAACAAGGCTTTGAATGTTGATGGGTGAAGAAGCAGATTTAGAAACAGAAACTAGGGCCATGGAGTTTTTTGGAGGAGACGATCACGGAGATGATGCAATCAAGCTCGAAGTTGAATGGAAAAGAAAAGGAAAAAGTTAGCGAGAAGATCTAATAATTTTCAACCCGGATAGTGATTATGCATCAAATATCTAAGATTCTGTCGCGTGCACCGGTGAATAGTAGGAATGGGAGCGGAGGTGAAAACGACGTCAGATGTCTCCATCTTAGGGAGGAGCATCTGATGATTCTCGGACCAAACCTGCTCTGAGACTTTTCCACAGAGCAACCCATTCTTATAACGAAATGATGTCACCTAGGATTCTAACACTACTCGCTGGTGGTGGTCTACCAGATCCCGTCATCATCCACGGATATCTAGTGTTCAAGGTGGACAAATGCTCAAAGGAGTTACTCATTGCCATCACGTCAGGGGAATTTCTGGGCAGTAATCTTGAAGGTCAGGTCATGGTGGAAAGAAGTCAATGAGCAGGCGATTTACTCTACTCCAAATTGTATGGAGTCTCGGAAAAAAATTCCATTGAAGGAAGTCGATTTCAAACTTTCTATTTCAACAAAATGCAATAGTGGTGCTTAATGGTTCCTGTTATCTTGAGTTGGCTCAATTCTCTTTATTTGAAAATTGGTTCTTCGGATTGAAGACCATTATGTGCAATTGATGAATTTCACATTGTGCATTTTGGAGAAAAAAAATAAAATGCTTGAAGTGAGCATGAATCAAACTTGTGAATAAATTAATTTTCACTACAATGATGTTAAAACTTAATTGCATTAACTATGGAGAGGTGTCCGAGTTGTGCATACTGATCAAAAAGATGAATTGGGTTATATCAAAGGAAATTTTTGATATTTTTGACTTGAAGTCATTCTTGAGGGAGAGTTTACCATATGAGCATGACAGAAATACCAAATTTGTTCCTTAAGAGGAAATCAAGGCGCATGACAAAAAGACCGTCACTACTTATTTGGAAAGTTGAGATTACTGCAATTCGTAGTATCAATTTGAGGGGTCGTGCTGGAAAGATTAATTATTTAAGATCTTTATTAATAAGATCTTTGATAATTAGGAAAAGAGTTTATTATCTGTAGGAGCTTATTTTAGTTAGGATTTCTAGAGATAATTGCGAATCAATTAGAGATTCTTTAATTTAGGAAACAATCGTGACATGAACTCTATAAAGAATGATTTCCTTTACCCAAAGTTTAACGGATGTCACCGGACCTACCTTGAAACGAGACCCTTTTTGGCCATGAATTCACGGACAAGTTTTCATCCATGTTTGAACTTCCCTTTGCTTGTTTGGATTCCGATCCCACCCTCAATGATCAGTTGATTCAACGATCAATGCCATTGTCCGCATTTTCAATCTAATCTGAGTTGATTGCAAATCTTTCTAAAGCATCTGAAATGTTCTCCATGGAAGGCTTTTTATCCAGGTTGGTTTGTGTGCAAGCCATGGCAATCTTAAGAACCGCGATCATCTCTTCTTCCTTGTCAGCATCTTGAGACAGATTGAGATTCAATACATCACAAACAGGTTTCTTTTCTTCAATGCAAAGCTACATCCAGCTGACAAGATCAATTTTTGAATAACCAATGTTGACTGAGGCTGATCTGTCGATGATCATTTGATGTAGAATGACTCCAAAAGAGAAAACATCCCACGTGCCTCAGAAGCTTGATAATAGTGGCCAAATATTGAACCTGAAGTAAATGTTGGTGAAGTATTGCTCTAATGGCCTCTTTGTGGCTTCTCTGGAAGCATTAAGTTAGATTGCAAAGTTAGGGATCCACCAGCAATGTTAGCTAGCCGGCCAAGCCCAAAGTTTGCAATTTTTGGCTCCATGTCATATCCAAGTAGTATATTGGATGGTTTTGGGTTTCCATGGACATACTTTTTGGGGCTATATTCGTGCAGAAAAACCAACCCTTTTGCAACCCCTTTCATTATTTGCAGTCTAATGGACCAAGACATAGACATAAATATACTTAGGTCGGGCTTTTCAGAAGACGAAAATTATAGTTACTACTAAGAGAGCACATTTAATCACTTGAAGAAGCAGAAAGAGGTAACTTGAGTCATAGAAGAACTCACCATGGATCGCATTGGCAAAATTCCCATTTGGTATAAAATCATATATCAATAGCTTCTCCTCTAGTGACCAATAGTACACCCTCTAAGAGTGACAATGTTGGGATCTTTAGCTTTCCAATTGTTTCTATTTCAGTTTGGAATTCCTTAAACCTTCGAGAACATGCTTCACCTAATCGTCTTAAAGCTTATTATTCCTTAAATTAACATGCCTTAGCTGGATTAGAGATCCGAGTGAGGAAGTGAGAAACCCAAAGAGTTTTTTCTTTGGAATGCTAGAGAGACTCCTCTTTGTTCTTTGCACGTAATGCCATTCCATGAACAGAGGGTTTAATTAGTATAATTCCAATTGTAAAGTGAACCCTTAGGGTATTTCGTAATGGACCCCTTGAAAGATAGCAGAGCTATGCCCTCATCATTCAAAGAATTCACAACCAAAAGATTTCAAAAACTAAAAAGAATTATCACCCAAGACGCCAAAAAAGGCAACATTTTCGAGAAAATGACTGAACCAAGAAAGACGGCGGTTGAAATTTGTGGATCCAAATCCAAATCTGGTTAGAACGTATATTATAAATACGATAACAGATTTGTACCTTTTTGCGAAAATGTTTAGAACCATAGTTTCCGGTAAATTATATTACGAACTAAAATTAGGAGACTACCAGAGTCCTCGTATATTTCACGTACTCAAATCTCTCTGAACATGGTGAGGCAGCAATTTAAGAGAATTTGTTCTGGGTTCTCAACACATGAAAATTTTGTATATTTCGTGTGTCGAAATAGGTGCACAACACAACCTATTTATAGGAGCTTTGTCACTGTTCATTTGACACTATTTGTCACTATTCATTTGACAAAGGAATAGTGATACAATGTGAAAGGAAGAAAATGCTCAAAACATTTCCTTTGACTAACAGCTCTCACTCGGCTACTTAAGCCGCAATACAGTTTTCCAAATCTTTCGATGTTTCATACGAGAAGTGAGTCGTGCGACCAAAAAATAACTAGGTTTATCATATTAAGTCACCATCTAACTAACATGACACTTTCAAAATAACGATACTCCAAATCCTCTTTGCATCACCAATAACTATGTATCCCTTTAAGCTATAAAATATTTGATTACATTCTTAATGTAACTGCCATGACAAATATGGTGAAGCTAGACAGATTGTCCCTTAGATACTAATGACCATTCGTATCAACTCGATTGTTTTCCTAGCATGGTCCATTGGACTGTATAGATCATAGCCCTTGGATGACATACTAAAGTAGCATCATCAAGCCTCAACTTCAAGCCATAGCTCTAAATGAAAGATTAATGTTTTAAGTAGACAAATGTATGTTCGTGTGATCACACAATGATAATTATGGAATTCTTTTGTCACTTTCACAACGGTCATTCTTTAGCACACACAATATGATATGTGTGTCATGGTATGGCTCCTATTGAGGTGGGCATGTTACTTATTTATGCCATGCGAATCGTAGTCGTTAATAAATAAACTTAGTCTTTATGTTCTACATTCAGCTTTAAAGCTTTAACGTGAAAACCCAGATATTTCACATTCGATTCACTTATAATCTCATTTCAGACCTACTAAAGCGATTTTCCAGAACATTTATCAATCTCATCCTTCATGCTACACAAAAGGCAATTTCTCATGTGATAGGGCCAATCATAAAGCTTTGTGACATTTATTGTGCCTTATTAATTGATTGCATATACCAAAGTATTGCTTAGAATGAAAGGAAAATGTTGATTTCATTTCATAATTAATTGTTATAGAAACATGTCCTTGTCATTTACAAGATGCGATCAAACCCTATGTAGTCCTACTCATGACATGAGCTTTAAACACATCTCTAGGAATGTGTTTGGTCACGGATCAACAATCATCTTGTTGATAGGAATATACTTGATACTGATATCCACTTTGTTGACAGCATCTCAAACAAAGTGATATCTTCTTTGGATATACTTTGTCTTTCTATGGAACTTTGGGTCCCTAGCAAACTGAATTGTTGCATTATTGTCGTAGTTTAGCTCTATAGGATCATTGGGCCTCAGAGTTAAATCGAGGTACTATAGAAAGCTTCTGAGCGAGAGTGCCTCTTGCACTGCTAGGTTGCACGCGACATATTCTACTTCGATAGTTGACAAAGCAATGAAGTTTTACTTCTTGTTGTACCAAGATATAGTTGACTTGGACTTGTCCAAATCGCGCCCCCAATCAACATCCATGTATTCTCTCAATCGCATGTTTCCCTCTTTATAGCATAAGACTAGATTGGTCGTTCCACGGAGGTAACGAAAGATCCTTTTGATTACTTTTCAATGAGCAGACCCCGAGTTTTTTTTGTAATGGCTTACAAATCCAACCACGAAGCAGATGCTCGACCGTCTAATAACATGGCATACATCAAACTCCCTATGACACTACTGTAAGATCTCCGAAAGCTATACTACGTGTCATGATGCATAATTCGTGCGAAAGCGTAAACATAAGTGTGTGTTA
>JAOWBN010014951.1:0-10843 GCA_028565015.1 Pinguicula moranensis
TGTGATTAAACAGATACCTCGTATCAATGATCTGTGAAACATGATCACACATTAATCCACATGCTAGTCGATTTAGTAATCTAGTTGTTCCCTTGCTAATGACTTTTAAGACTATGGACTAATTTAGAGTTTGATAAAAATATGGAGTTTAACAAATTGAGTCCTTACCAAATGATCCATAATATACATATACAAACCTCAAGGAACAAAATGATTTTCATCATCCAGTATACAAGAAACTAAAAAGAGCACAATGCTCTAGGTCACACTGTCACACTAAACTAACATCTTGATAAACATGAAAGACACACTTAGGGAATCTGTGATCAAGTTTTCCAGATTTCATGTGTGCATAAATTGCACACCCGAATACCCTTGGATGAAACATATTACGGTCTCTACTAGTCCAGACAAATTCAGTGCATTTAAAGTCTAAGGCAGTTGAGGGGCTCCTATTTATGAGATAGGCAGCCATGCTCAGTGCCTCTCTCCATTAAGTCTTTTTCAAACCAGAAGTCACAAGTAAACCACCACCATGCATTGCAACAGATTTAGGCCCCCAAAAATCAGCATGCAAGTATTCAAGAATTGATTTTGACTGATGAATACCCTTAGGGAATTTTAATCTATATTGCTTTCCAAAAATGTATGCTTCATAGAATTCTAGATTGCAGATTGCATGTTTTCCTAAGCTTCCTTATGTATGCAAAATGGTCAGACCTTTTTACTCATATGACCAAGCCTCAAATGACATATTTTGGTATTTTCAACAATTGACACAATCATGGAGCATTCAACATGTTCTAAATGTTCACTTTATGCATAAAATATAGTCTATTCTTTCATGATTCTTATAGTGGACCTAAGGAAATAAGATTCCTTTTCGTATCTAGTATGTATCTAACATCAATGATAGTTATTCTACTGTTATCAGATAACAACAGGTTTAGTGTTCCTATTTTGATACAAACCTAACCATTCATGTGACTAGACTTGATACCAATTAATGGTATTTTGAATACCGGACAAAAATTGACCAAACTTATCGAGTATTTGACATTTCACCTATAAAGAGGTGAGAATCAAACCTACATATTTGTGAAAAGAAGTTCGCCACTCAAGGAGCCCTGCTGAAAACTGTAATCTCCCCATGTTCGCTTAACCCTTTCAGTTTGTAAGGCCTCGGATGTTTGAGCGTGCCTAACTCGAGTTTGTCCACCATGGAAGTGTTGGCTATGTTCGTGTAGCTACCACAATCGATGGTGACATTGCAAACTTTTCCTAGAACGTAGCATCGGGCGTGGAACAAATTTCCACACTAGCTAGGATCGATCTCTCTAGCTTAGGTGCTAATAGTTCTTCTTGGCCTCATTTTCTTCCTTTGTCATTCAGTACCATGACACATTTATTTGAACATTGGCTCACGGTGTGTCCCACTGCTTGGTACCTAAAACACTTAATGTCACGATTATGGGTGGGAGTTGGAGTATTGGTACCAATAGGGGTCACGGCTTTGGCCTTTGAGTCCTTGGCTGCCTCGGGTTTGGACTCCTCACATTTTGAGGAACTTGCCTTCCATGAGCTCGCAGTGGCCGTGGAGTTTCCTTTCCTCGAACTCTTCCTGTTAAGTTAATCCTCCACCTTAATGGCTTGGTACAACATGTCCGTGATTTCAACATAATGTTGAATCTCTACTATGTCGGCTATCTTGCGGTTTAAGCCATTAAGAAACAATGCTATGGTGGCCACCCTATATTCCTCGACGTTAGTTCAAATCATTGCAATTTCCATCTCCTTGTAATACTCCTCCACACTCTTGGAGCCTTTTTTGAGTACCTGCAGTTTTTTGTAAAGGCTACGAAAATAATAATTATGGACAAATCTCCATTGCATCAAGGCCTTGATCTCGTGCCATTTTTTCACCGTGGTCTTGCCGGATCTCCTTCGGGCAGTCACCTCCTGATCCCACCAAATGATGGCATAATCACTGAACTCTGTGGCTGCCAAGATCATCGTCTCGACTTCTCCTTTCTGCCTCTCCACGTCTCCTTTGTAGCACATGCCTCAATTCCCTATGTGGAAAGCCAAGACCACCTCATCTCTTTGGCCTCATGGCTCAGCAACTTCTTCCTCTACCTTGGACCAAACTTCCTCCTCACTTTCTTGGTCATGGTTGTGGATGAGTTGAAGTGGATCTTGAGGTACCCAAGCTGCCAAATGCCTTATTTCTTCCCATGTGTCTTGGGACTCATCAATGAGTTGCCTAAGAGAGGCCATCAGGGTATCCATCCTGTGTTCTTGGTTCGTTGGTTGAACCTTCTCCTCCATGTTTGTAGGTGCGCCATGTCCATTTGGGTTCCTGTTGAAAAATTTCGTCAGTAGAAAGGATTTCCTCGCCGCTCGCTCACTTGTATCACTCCAAAGGATCTCAATGCTCGTGTATACACTTAGGATTGGCTTTTTTTCTCACTAAAATGATCTCACCACTTAGCCTTTTACCTCTCGAGTTCTCCTTCTTACCCCTAATTGGCACTCAATCTTTCAAAGTCAAGTATAGCATCGATTCAAAAGAATCAGATCTTGGATGATAGTGGTTAAAGCCCCTTGAGTCGAATGTAGGTGAAATGATACTAAACAAGAAAAACCAAGAAAATCAATGAGATACAAGACCTTTCTTGCTGATTTGCACTTTTCTTTTTGTTGGTCAAGAGAGGACTCATATTTTTTAGTCTTTTTTTTTTTTGATTGTTGGTCGTAGTCCCCTTGCTTTTGACTTAACCAATTTGTTTCTTTAAGGAACCATCAAGGTTTACATCGACTAAATTTAAAGGATAGATCTACCACGCAAGATGTTGAACCTCGGCCATAGAGAGCCGGTAACCAACAACATCAAGGGTAACCCAAGTTTTCTCAATCCTGAACTCTGATATCGAATGCTACAAATCTAGCCAACCGTGTGATTAGACCCTATACCAATTATTGGACAAAATTGTAAAGTATTTGACACTTCATCTATAAAGAGGTGAGAACCAAACCTACGCTTTTGTGAAAAGAAGTTTGCCACTCAAGGAACCATGCTGGGAACTATGCCTCAATCAAACTACAGAAGATAAGAACTTGTAAAATCGATGCCACCAAAATTCAAGCAAGAAATCGATAAGTTGAAAGATTTTCGTAAAAGCTTGAAAGAGAACAATGTCTCACAAATCACAACAAAACAAAACTATTTGTTTCAACTTCCTCGTGCTCCTTTTATAGGCCACTAGCACAAAAATAAAGCTAAGTGAAGGAAATTAAAGTTGTTGGTTGACACCCATGCACCCTTCCAAATGTTGGTCCCGAATTTGGAGAAGACTTAGCATTTGGGAAGTTCCAGGCTTGATTAGGGACCTTCCAAGGTTTAGCCACGGTTAAGGTGAAGTCCATGGTGGTCCTTCTCCATAGGGTGAGTTTAAGGCTTGACTAAAACCTTCCAAATCCCCTCATTGACTATGGCCTTCTACTTGGCTCGCACGGACATCCATCTCATCATTGAAGCCCCATGTTGACCGTGTGGTCCTTCAAGGGTTGCCTACTTGAATGTGTTCGAACACCATAACTTCATGTTGTCTGTGTGGACACGGGATGATAGGGAATGTCCAAATTGTTCCATAAATGCATACCTTAACTGGCAACGTAGCTCGCATGGATGCTCACCAAGCCTTGAATGAGTTGTGTTGATTGTGCCTTGTGGGTTCAGGTGGCCTTTAATGACCTTCCTAGGCCGATGGGTGTAGAAATGCAATCCCCTCATGCTTGGGCCTTTAATGACCTTCCTATATCATATGGCTTGATCATTGAATTTGTGCGCAATGCCCCCACGCACTCGCCTTTGAAGTGCTCGGCACATGCCTTGGTGATAGGGCCCTTCGGCCAGGCCAATGGCTCACGTCGTCTTGTCTCGTTCTTTGGCAAGTCCCAAACCTCCTTGCCTCGGTTCGATGAGGTAAAGTGTGGATTTCAACATGTTCCCTCTACTTGACAGGTATTGAAATTTCCCATATAAACAAGTCCCTTTTTAGTTTCATCTAGATTTTCAAACAAGTGTTTAAAAGGACTCATGTGAAACATACAGCCATAATCTAAGACCCATTCTTTATCATCAGAGACTGTAAGAACTTTAGCCAAACAGACAAACAAATATAACACTTCACTATCATTATCATGCACTTGATTGTCAATTGCCACATTTGATTCAGATTTTCTTTTCTCCTTATTCTTTAAAGCATAGTAGTCTTTAATTAAATGTCCATATTTCTTGCAATAATGACAAATTCTAGATTCTTTTTAGTCTCGGCTTCTATCATTCCTATTATTTTTGCTACTTGCATTTATATTATGTTCAGATGATGACTTCACATTGACAAACAAAGCATTTGAACTCTTTCTACTATTGTTCAATTCAATTTCCCTAGATTAAGACCAGACATAATCGCTTCAACCTTAGGAACAACTCCTTAATATTGCAACACTTTTTTCACTACAAAATAATCTTTAGATACAGAATTTAACAAAATCATTGTTAAGCTAGCTTCATCTAATTCATGCTAACAAAATCATTGTTAAGCTAGCTTCATCTAATTCATGCTCAGTTTCCTTTAGCATTTGACACAATTTAAAAAAATCATCAAGATTTTCATCAATCATTTTTGAGACATCTATTTTTAAAGAAAATAAAATGCCCTTCACAATGATCAAATTGCTAGCAGTTTTAGACACATATAGTGAATTTAACATGGTCCAACGTTTTATCACCGTCTACCTTTCTAAGTACTAAATTTGACAGATTTAGTATAAGTAAGTTATATGCTTCTTTATTTATTTCTTCTGCTATGTTCTTAGATTCTTGCCAACTATTTAAATCTTCTTTTAATGCATGATGTACCTTGTTGTGTGAGAGTATAGTTTTCATGCGTTACTCCAACTATTAAAATCACCCTTTCTATCAAACATGTTTATATCAATCCTAGTCAACATATTGTTAGTAACTTCTTGTTGGGTTGAATACAAAAAGAAATATAAACAAAGGTAAATGTAAGATAAAAGACACCAAGACGTAAGTCCCGTGGTCCCCCAAAGTAAGCCCCGAGTACATCCACGTTGAGCTCCAAATTTGGATGCTCGTTGTTCATATTATTGATCATAGGAGCGAAATCTCCCAAAGTATACAAGTTACAGCTTCAAATACATCACTGCCTCAAAGATCAGTACAAATCCGATGACTTTGCCTTACAAATATGTCACATATGATCTAAGGGACAAGCTGAGAGAGCTGTATCTCTACAACAACAGAATCGAAGATTTCCAGCATGAAGATGGTAAAGAATAGAGAAAACCAGTGAGAATTCGTGAGAGGGTATGAGTGAGAATGGCCTAGAGAGAATGTCCGAGTGAGAGATTGTTTTTGAGAGAGTGAATCGATAGAAAGGTGTTTCAGAAATGTTAATCACCCTGAGTGAATTGAAATATGAGAAGATATACAAAGTGTTGTAGGACGTTTCAGTTTTCACCATTTGATCTTTAACAATTAATGGCCAGGATCAAGTCTTGATAAGATTAGACACCAACCGTGGGATATGGGGATAGATGAAAGGCTGGGATTCAGTACTTTCCACAACTTAATATCGACCGTTGGATCTGATCAATGTGGACGCTCCAAATTTGTTACGGAAGTTGACAAGCTTCTTCAGCTTCACACATTCGTATCTCACGAAGATGAATGGTTTAGATTTGGCACAACCTTCAACATTCTTCTCATGGTTCTAGCTGTTGGATCTTATTTAACAATAATGGCTTAGATTCAAAGTTACATGGATGGTGGGCATGCACACAATTTGTAGGATCAACTTTAGAGTGCTCTATTTGGATTTTGCCAAGTGTGGCATATATGTAAGTAAGATTAGATTAATTCACTTGTTTAGGGGCAAGATGGGAAATTCACACCCTACAAAAATAAGATATGCTAGTCTCAATTGAAAGAAAAACCTAGAGGAAGAAATCTAATATGCTAGTGATATGAACCTAGCCAACTTGTGACTAAACCCAATACCAAATTGGTGGTTAAAAAATGAATGAAAATTTGAAGACGTTGTCGAGTACTTGACCCGCCTCCTATAAAAAGGAGAAAACTAAGCCTACGTATGTTTATAGAAAAGACGTCACACAATGATTCAAGATGAGAACTTGTCTCAACCTAGATCAAGGGATATATCTTGCTCAACGGAACTGAAACCCGAAACAAAGTTTTAGATAATTTAAAAGAAAATCTTATTAAAAGATTAGGAGAACTCAAGTCTCACAAAACAAATGTTTTCAAATCAAAACTAAGTACATAATTTGTCCTAGAATGACCCCTTTTATAGCCCAAAATCAAACCTATGGTATCATAAGATGAATGAACATGAATTGCATTAAATACCTTGTTTGACCAAAACCCTTGATAAGCCAAATGAACTTCTCTTGGTCGAAATTTGAAGAGTTGTGGCCTTCAAACTCAAGACTTCCATTAATTTCCTTTGATCGAAATGGATAAGGCTCCATGTTGGGCTTGGACTCCAAGAATCTTGATTTAATTTGGACCATGGGCCTCTTCTTGGATTTGAATCAAAGTGATGAATTGGGTTTGACCTTCCCATGCTGCAGTTCCTCCTTGGGTTTGAACTTGGTGAAGTGTTGGGCCCTTGTTTGAGTTGACATTGATAGCCCAATGATCTTCATGTTTTGGATTTGTGTGTTTTCCATCACCCCCTTCAACCCCCAAATAATCGGCCCCCATGTCATGGATTAACAACAATAACTTCACCTTGAATCTCCTCAACCTTGCATGCGTGATCAATTCATTTGTAAGTTCCAATGGATTTTCAGTTCTTTAGGACATCGTCTTGTGTTGAGGTGCAACTTGGGTTGCATCAGCTAGTCTCCAAATTTTTGTTGGAGGAAGAAATTCGATCAGCAGAAGAGAAGCAAGGAGAAAAAGGATTTAGAATTTGTAAAAAAAGAAAAAAAAAGAGGAAAAAATAATTGGGAACCGGAAACTCGAGGTAATGCCTTTTTATGTTTATTGTTGGTTGATATGTGTTGGGTTGTAGTGTTGATGATGCTCGCCTAAAGTTGGGTATCTAATTATGCATGTATGTTGGAGTTGCTGAGTAGTAGTGGATGTTGATTGAGAATTGTTATTGATGTTGTGGATGGGAATTGTGGTGCATTGTGGATTGTGAACTTGTGTTCAGTTGTGTTGAATATTGATGTTGAGGATTTTGGTGATATTGATGTTGTGGATTATTGATTGAATGATCCTAGAGTTAGGGGTGTCCAATAGTACTAGCGATAGTGGGCCGCCGTTTACCGCTACCGCTATCCGCTATACCATTATTGATATATCGCTACTGGTAGCGGTGGCGGTATACCGGTACTGTCGCGAATAAAAAAATTGAAACAATGATAACATGCCTTTTAAGAATAGGGCCAAAGATCAAAAGCGCAAACTAGATGAGAAACAAACACATAAATGTAAATGATAACATGCTTTTAGGAATAATTTAAGTACAAACTCTTTCAACACCAAAAACATATAAATAAAACTATAAGAACAAAAATCATAACTGTAACACACAACAATTTACACTAATCTGCTTATGCAACAAAGATATTTCAGGATACAAATTGTTCATTGCTGCCTATGTCTAACTCAATATCATAATAATGCCAAGCTAGAAATTTAAAACAAAGTTGTCAGACACAAGTTTAATTTAAGATACAAAGTCCCTCTGACAAAAATAACATTAGTTTTATCTCACTGGACAACCTAAGGTATTTTCACAAATACCTTGTGTGCTTAAATTCCCATACCAACATTTTTCAAAACAAAAATCCAATAGCATAGTCGAAATAAATGAAATGAGTAGGGACATCGAAATATCAAAAGCCTATTAATAAAAAAGAAAACAAAAAATTGAGCATTCAATTGTCGAAACAAAGCTGAGTACTGGCCTGTATGGAGGCAGGAACCTTAAAATAGGCGGACGAGTGGCGACACGGTGACTGGAGATGGATGTGAAGTCGAATTGGAAGGAAAGAGGCATCAACGACGAGAAACTCGGTGATAATGTTTTTGTTCGAACTCACGGTGATGGTGAGTTGGTCTCCGTTCTTAACTATTTAAATATATTTTTTTAAATTAAAAAAAGATAGCGGGAGTTATGGAATTCCACCACTCCCATCCGCTACCGCTACCGCTAATATAGCGAATTGGAAAAATGGACCTGTTACCGCTGGTAAGGATAGTAGAAATAACAGTAGCGATGGTAGAATTATGCCACTACCATTTATCGTTGTACAACCCTACCTATAGTGGTTGTATGTGAGAGATGACAGAAAAGTATGAGAAGGTAGAAGATAAAAGATTGAAGGCTTTGAGTAAGATCGATTATGAGGTTCTGAAGGTCTTAGTCGAGCTCATATGCGAAATGAGTGCCCCGACTAAGATCACTACCTCCACTATTGTATGAGGGGAGACTCACATCTACTTTCATTGTAAAGAAATACGCCACTTGATGCCGTCCTTCCCTAACTTATTCTAGGAGAGAGATTCTGGTGGAAGAGGACAGTTTGGAGATAGGGTCATGGTCTTGAAGGAAGGAGGGGTGGTGATAAGGTGGTGGACGCAGAGACTATCACACCAACCTGATGGTAAATGAGGAGAAAAAAGTGTCTGTGGCGAGTATTCTTTTTATGAGAAGGATTGAGCATTTTTCGAGATACTCAAGAGGAAGTTAAAGGCAACAATGGTGCGAGACGAGACTCAGGCCCTTGTTTCTTTTTTTTCCCCACTTTTGGATCACTAGAGTGGATCACTGACTCCGAGGCTTCTACACATGATGGATAATGCTAGGGAGTTCTTCTCTTGCACTCACCTAGCAGGTACATTGGGTGTTAAAATAGCTGATGGTACAAATTTGCCTGTGGTCGGTAAAGGTACAGTGAGATGTACCAACTGATTTTGTCCAAAGTCTTGTATTTTACTTCTTTTCATGTAAATCTTTTGTCTACAAGTGCCATTATCCACCAAATAAACTGCACTATTTTGTTTGATATTCCGAGAGAAGAGGACGGGCATGATTCTCGGAACTGGGACATGGCCTAATGGCTTGTGGTGCATGGATCAAAAGAGAATGGACTCAACTCTCTCATCTTTAGTTGAGAAATCTGGAGGAGATGAAAGGAGTGCGGAGAACTTAGTGTTATTTAATCATAGGCAGTTGGGTAACCCTTCCTTCTCAACTTTGAATCGATTATATCTCAGCCTGTTTGTAGAGGTTTATAAAGATAGACTTTCTTTTGATGCTTGTGAGTTGGGTATGCACACCAGCAACTCGTATGCCAGTTCTGATAGAAGGAGCTCATGCACCTTTGAGTTGGTGCATTATGATGTATAGGGCCCTTGTCCAACAACAAAATTTAATGGATTTTGTTACTTTGTGTGCTTGAATGTTTTAAAGATGTTCACAAAGACACTCAAACACTATATGGAGCAACAGTGAAGAAGGTCTAACAAGGGGACGAAATACATCAATAGGGCATTTGCAGAGTATTTGTTATCGCAGGGTATCCAACACCAAATCACAAGCCCATACACACGAGAGAAAGAATTGTCATTTTTTAGAGGTTGCTTGGAGCATGATGATTGCAATGATTTTCCCAAAGTACCTATAGAGACAAGAAGTTTTGACACCGACTTTTCTGATTAACATGTAGCCTTCGCGAATACTAAAGTGGAGGTCCCCATTTTAGGTTTGTAAAGAGTCAAAGAGAGACATTCTTCCTTTGAGAACCTCCGGTTGTGTGTGTTTTATACAGGAAAACAAACTAAGGGTAGGAAAACTGGATGCGAGGGCTACCAAGAGTGTCTTTGTGGGGTACTCCACCACTCAGAAGAGTTATGTTTGTTGGAACCCAGTTTAGAGGAGACTATTTGTTAGTATGGATGTCACGTTTTGGGAGCATGAGTCATGCTTCTCTCATGGAGTATCCTCATTCTTTGATGACTCACTAGATATGATAGATATACGACGAGTGGGGGAGTAGCAGTGACGATGGTGAGCCAGAAATAGTACGAATTTGGGACATTTCTTGTCCTTATCCGGTTAGTCAACCACATACCGTGGAGCCGATTATGGAGGTATTGATTGATGAGGAGATGAGTAGGAGGGAGACTCATCCTCCGATGGAGCTGGTTGTGGAGGTGTTGGCTGACTCATCCACTTCGTTTTATGATAATAAGTTTGCTATTATGTTATCCTACGATTCCATCCTTCATGAGAGAACGAAGCACATCGGGTCGATGTCCATTTTATTCGTGAAAAAGTTCGTTCAGGTGTTTCTTCCCGCAGTTTGTCACCTCACGGGATCAAACTGCGGATATGTTCATCAAGTTTATTGGTTTGGGGATCTTATAACTATCTCTCCGCAAGCTCGGATTCTCCAACATCTTCGCCCCAACTTGATGGGGAGTGTTGGAATATGAGCTTTGGCCCATCTTTTAGAGATATTTCCCCTTCTAGAGTTTATTTAATCTTTAATTATTAACTAATTTACCTTGTACAAACTCTTAGGGTCAGTTTGATAGTCGGTTTACTTTAAACCGGGGTTAGTGTTAAAGTAGGGTTAAACTCGGTTACAAACTTTGTGACCCTGTTTGGTATGGGCATATAGGGTTTCATAAAACAGACCTAACCTCGTTCGGTAATGTAGTCAGGAATCGGGTTTAACTCAGTTTGATGTACTTATCTGTCGAATACGTACA
>JAOWBN010014962.1:0-10843 GCA_028565015.1 Pinguicula moranensis
ATTTCTGATTGCCACATTTGCACAATTTTCTCCATCTATAAGGATACTGCAAACCTTACTATCAACAAAACAACGAGTATGAAAAAGATTACCACGCTGTGTTTGATCATCTTCCTCTTTGATTTGCACGCTTAACGCTATTCTGATTACTAACAACTCTCCATCCAAAACCTCAGCCTCATAATGATCGGAATCACCATCGTAGGAACTGTGTTCAATAGCCTTATCGTCAGATGAGATCATTCCATCTTCCTTGAGTAGCATGACTCGTTGGTTCGGGCACTGACTTGTAATATGACCTAAACCTTGGTACTTAAAACAGTTAATATCACGATATCTCATTGTAGAGGGTGTAAAAGTACCTTATTTAGTCATAGGTTTTGCATCAGACTTCTTGGAAGGCTCTAAACTAGATTTGTCCCACTTAGGACTCGGCTTTGCCACTTGGGATTTGACCTCCACGATGAACTAGGTGTGGTGTTTGAGATTGTTTTCTTCACAATCTTTTGTTTCAGCTTATTTTCTACTTTCATGTAAGTTTGGGAAAGAGGTGATACATACTTCTTTGGTCGTTTACTTAGTAATTTTTATTAGCTATTTTTTACTGGTTAGTTTTAATTAGTTGTTTTACTTGTTCATGATTTTTTACATGTCTTAATTAGTTGTTGTTTTTACATGTTCTACTTGTTTTTGGTCCAACTAGGGATGTGTCCCCGTACTCTCTAGTTTTCATTAATGTGGTTAAATTCTTAACTTTCATGAACCTTAAGTTTGGGGAGGAGGTGATACATACTTGTTTGGAAGTTAACTTATTTTTTTAGCTATTTTGACTTGTTTTTATTTAGTAGTTTTAATTATTTGTTTTACTTGTTCAGGGCAGAAACTCGAGGCTTCTAATCTCTAGAGACACCACTCCCCCACCTCTTCACGCTGGCATGTCTATTTCTTCTTAAGAGGATAAGGATAGGACATCGAACTTTGAGTCTTTCAATAGACACAACTGACAGGGGAGTACTATTTTCATTTGATTATCTATTTATCTCCGTTGGGGCAGTATTTTGTAAAGTTTTGGGAGGGGTGTCCCATACTTGTATGTTGCGGTCATTTCATGCAAGTCATTTTATGCTTTGTCGTGTGGTTATGTGCACATTTTTTTTTATAACCTGTGGTATCTGGCTATTATGTGCACATTGTTATCATGTGGTTATCTGAGGATTGGTGTGTTATCCATGCATTGGCTCATGAAGTAATTGAGAATTGTTTGTTGATGAGAATTGACAATTGAGCATTGTGGGGACCGTATGGAAGTGAATTGATCAAGATGAAGTTTTTGATTGACTATGAATACTGGAAAAATTCTTCAACTAGAAGTAGCACTCTGAGTCTAAACCAAAAACAGGACAAGTGATGGATAAGAAAAAGAAAAAAAAAAGCCAAAAAAATCTGAAAGTATTTTCTTTATTTTGATGAATAGCTAGACATTTGTTTATGTGCATTCAAAAATGAAGTTAGATATTCCAAAGAAAAACAAAAGAAAAGAAAAAAGATGATCTTGATGTATATAAATGCACTAAAAATTATTGTACATATATAGTACTCTCGAGTCAATTGTATTATCTTGATGAAGAGCTTATGTATTGGCTTAAAAATAATGTCTGTCTTAGTCGTTGACTGCCTTGGCATGGCAAAAAGCGTGATTGGTGAAGAAGGTTTAAGAGTCTAATAGGATGAATTTTCAATCTTAATACCTAAGAAGAAGATGTTCACCACAAATGGATGACCCACATGCCACTTTTTCAAATTCTTGGAGATGTGTATTTCCTTGCATGAAGTGACCGTGTGTATGATGATGCATTATTTCTTGGTCTTTATGTGTGGCTGCAAATGTGTGTTTAAATGTATTTCCAGGGTGGGTTGCATTAAGAATACACAATCAAAGATTTAAGTTTGGGTCTATTTGTGTCTGGCCAACAGAGGTAGATAATCAACTTTAATGTTTTGCTTGAGGAAAAGCAAAGATTTAAGTTTAGGTGATATTTGATGAGACCATTTTATATCTATTTTATGTAGACTATTTCGGTCTAATTTGGCTCAATATTGATAGGGGGCATACTTTTCATGCCCACATCTCTTCCTTTTGCCAATGGAATGGAAGAAGGTGGAATGAAAGTTATGATTGAGAATCAAATACTCCCACAGAAGGATAATTTCAAATATTTAGGATTTGTCATACAAAAGGATGGGGGCGTTGAAGGCGATGTCATCCATCGCATCGAGGTTGGATAGATGAAATGACAAGCGGCTACTGGAGTGTTATGCGATAAAGGATTTCCACTAAAGTTGAAGGGAAAATTTTATAGGACAGTGATAAGATCGGCCATGCTATACGGGTCAGAGTATTGGGCTATGAGACTGACGCATGCACAAATGTTTGAGGTGGCGGAGATGACAATGTTAAGATGGATGTATGGTTTTACGAGATTAGATATGATTCTTAATGAGATCTTTAGGGATACGCTAAGTATCGCACCTATCAGTGCCAAGTTGAGAGAGGGGCGATTGCGATGGTTTGGACATGTACGCAGAAGACGTGTCGACAAGCCCATAAGGAGAGTCAAAGGGCTACAAGTTGAAGGAAGGCGGAGGAGAGGGAGACCGAGGAGGATGTGGTAGGAGCATATTCGACTAGATTTAGTGGGATTGGACCTCTCTGAGGACATGACCTCTGATAGGACGAGCTTGAGATATCATATTATGGTTAGAGATATATATAACTGACGTACGTAGATCGATATGTAAGTATGCATCTATGCATTTATTTTTACTTTTATTTACATTTTATTAGTATTAATCTAACTATATATTTTTTAATGAATTTTTATTTTTATTTTTAGTTATTTTATTTATTTATTTTATTTTATTTTAATTTTAATTTTTTTATTTTTATTTTCACTATCGAGCTTAGGGTCTCCACAAAAACAGTCTCTTTTGCTCTTTTGAGGTAAGGGTACGACTGCGTTAATCTCACCCTCCCCAGACCCTACTTTAGGGCGAGAATTACTAGGTATATTTAGTTTGGTTTGGTTTGGTCTCTTCCTTTTGCAATTACGAGTCACTTAATGCCCTCTTGGAGAAAAGGAAGTAAAAAGACCTTAAAAGACCCATAAAACAAGATTTCAATTGCAAGGCCGAGGCCCAAAACGACAAGTCGCAACCCCAATCTAGATGCCACATAACTATTTTGGTGGGAGAATCGCATGAGAAATGGTAGAATGACCATTTTGCACTTACATACAGGAAAATATATTGTCTTAAGCTTCCGAATGAAGCTAACTCAGTCAAAAATTTCCGAAGATGCTATCTCTCACAAAGCTTCCCGAGTAAGCCAACTTACACATATCTCATGAGAGATAGCAAACAAAACTCATTCTGGGATATCTCCCCCTAGAATCACGTAGCAATTCTTCCCATTACTTTGAAGGAGAACGTTTCTGGGAACGTTTCCCATTTTGGGGATGTTTTCCCCGTGGAATCCTGGATCAATTCATTGTATCACTCTGGAGGATTCTTTCCTGGAATCCAAGGCACAAGGCAACTACTATTTGGAGAGGAACCATTCCCTATTCATCCAAGGGGGTTTCTTGCCTCTATGAACTTAACTTTAATTTATCTTTTTGTATGACATTAACCTTATTCTTGGGCATGATGTATCCACTTGTGAGTTTAGTTGTTGACTTCAAATGCCTTAAGTAGTGGGCCACAACTCTTGTCTATGAAAGCAATGTGACCCTTGTTAACTTAGTCCTAGATTTCTAATGTTTAGTTTTTTTAGAAATGTTGTTTTTGCTATTTGATTTTATTGTGTTTTTTCTCTAACTTGCATGTGTCTAGCTACACTTGCACATTCACTAATCATGGTGGGAGGTCTAGAGACACAAACTATGCTAGGAATTGTAAAATCAATGGTAATCCCCAAACATTAGAATGACTATGGGGTTATTGCTACCAAGTGTGTATTTAAGTGTGACTTCGAGAGAAGCAAGCTTATATAACGTGAGAGAGATGCTTGAACTCGAGAGAGACTTGTGTCTAAGAGGGGAAGATCTTGAAGATAACAATACAATAAATCTCAAGAGTAAGCGTAGAAAGAAACCTTCTAAGTTCACTAGATGGTGAAGTAACTAACCCTAGATTTTCTATCCAAGTATTGTTTGCATTTGTACCCTATTTATTTATGTTCTTTATTTGAGTCTTTTTCATATTTCATTTGTAAGTTAGTTATTACCCCTTTGTTGTTTCATCCAAATTGCATAGAACTCGCTAATTTTGGTGTTTATCATCTACAATCCTCGTGGTTCGACATCCTTCACATTATTTTATTGCTTGTGCGGCTTGTATACTTGCAAGCAGCAAATACTACAAGTATTTGTGCAATACATCCATTCGTTTATGATGCAATACTTGGATGACCTAGCTTGCTCAAGTTTTGAACGATCATCTCCACATAGTCTCAGCTCATGAATACCTACTCCGCTCGGGATAGGGAAGATGGAAATGTAAATTAGTGAACCCTGCGGAAAGAACGATGTGGCATCTAATCATCATCGCCTCTACCAAACATCCTAGAAGGGAAGCTCGTCCCTTGGCTTAAGTAGCACTTTTTCCACTTTTACCCCTCTCAAGGAAGCTCCTACAACAAAATTCAAAGAGTAGAGGGCGCAACTATCCAAACATGTCGAGAGCGTACAACATGGGAAATGGCTACCTAACATAGTCTTTGAGCCTGGGGAAGGACACCATGGAATCGCGCATCAACTTCCCCAACTCAAATAAAGCCCCATGAGTTCGTTTCCTACAAGTGTACGGACTGGTGAAAAACCAGTGAGTTTGCCATGGGGTCGAATCGCTCGTGGAATCAGGGTGACTAGACATAACCAATTGAGAACCCTAGTGATGATCTAAAAAAAAGTGTGAAATAAAAGCATATAAATGTTCTTTGGATTGAGATCATTTTAAAACTATTGATTATCAATTAAGACAACAAGCAAACAATTTAAATAATTACTTGGGTTAGAATCAAGTGAGAAAGATGTATGTGTGATCTAGCTTCATTACCTACGCTATGTCCTGTATTGGTGTTCTAGCATGCAAACCTAGTAGGATCCATTTAGTGCACGGGAGTCCCAAGTTGGTGATTAGTTGTTCTTTCTCTAAGGTCTATGTCCTGTATTGGTGTTAGATTTAGTGTAACCTTATATAAAAATCACCAAAAAAATAAATAAATTTATATTTAGGCTCAAGGAACTAATCTTAAATGCAGAATAAACCTAAACATGCAATATATCTAATCTATTAAAGATATTGGTACTACATGCATTAACTTGACGCTACAATTAGACTCTATAATTCATGGAAAAGTAATCTCTTGTATTTTGGACTTAATTTTCTTATAATACCATGAAGACAAAATTTGGTCCGACTTTCTAATGCCTCCCTCAGATACTCTTTTGTGAGTTTGCAATGAGAGTCTCATAGATATCATAGGTCTTCTCATCATTCTAGTAATTGATCCTACTACAGCATTATCAACCATATACTAGCAAGTGTAAGTCAAACCATCATACAAAATATGATTGAGTAAAGTTAACGGGAATTGATGATGAGGGCATTCAAGTTGAAGCATCCAAGTTGTTCCCAATCTTCCTGGAAGGGTACCCTCTTTGCTCCAAGTGGTCAAAGATCCTTTGCAAAGGGACATGAGCCATGTCTTTGACCGGTCCTTAAAAGTGTGAGCAAATACCCTCATCCTTAGTTGGTCTTCGGTCAAACCTACGAAAGGGATATTAGCAACAATGTTATAAAAGTCGCACACAAAGGATAAGGCATCATCATGTGGTAAACAATGAAAGGAGGGGAGCATTTGCAAATGAATGGGCATCAACTAATAATTTTGTGCCGCATCATCAAGAACTCTGCAAGAGGTACGCATTCCTATGATTGACCTTCTAGAATCTCACACAGGTGGCCTCGCATTCAATCTTTGCTCATTAACATTTCGATCTTGCTGATTTTGGGACTCATCGTCCCCCATTGATGACATCTTGGTCTCTCAGAAGTTGGATGCAAAGACGATCAAGGTTTCCTTCACCACCATGAAATGGTGGTTCACTTTATACGCTGGCCATTTAGTCTTGATTCTTGTTCTTCAGTTCAAAACTCTCAGTTGATTAGTGTCAAAAGGTGGACTCAATTCAGGGTTAAGCGATCTCCTCCTATGCATACACATATAAGAGCTATCAAAGCGAGAGATCATTTAAAACAAAGGTACAAAAAACTCAGCATAGATATAAAAAAAAAATTGAAATAGAGAAACAACAAGCTAACAATAAATAATCTAGAAAATCGATTCCTCGATAGCGGCACCAAAAACTTGATAGACCATGCAAAGGAGAATCCACACTATCGTATTAATACACACAATTGTACAAACCGGTGAGTCCACCACAGGTTTGAACCTGTCGTGGACTCAGGATGACTAGACCTGAGCTATTGCGAACCCTAGTACTTATCTAAACGAAAGTGTAAAATGAAAGCATATAAATGTTCTTTGGATTGAGATCGTTTTACAACTATTTATCATCAACTATGCCAACAAGCAAATAATGCAAATAATAACTCGGGTTAGAATGCAATCCTAGTGGGATCTGTTTAGTGCATGAGAGTCCCAAGTTGCTACTTAGTGGTTCATCCTCTAAGGGCTAAGGAGATTTGTTTAGTGTATGCGAGTCTTCAAATTTTCCTCAATCACTCCTATGTGAGGTCCATTTAGTGCACGAGAAACCCTTAATTTGTGATCACATGAAATAGATAAAGGACTTAAGAACATACCTAGACGTTATTAACTTATGTACCTATTGTTCGATTGTCTTTGCATTAAAGTTTTGGAGGCACTACTTGTATGGGGCAAAATGTGTGATTTATATAGACCGTAAAAGCGTGAAGTACTTGTTTACCCAAAAAGAGCTAAACATGAGGCAGAGAAGATGGGTTGACCTTATCAAATACTACATTGTCAATATCCAATACCACCCAGTAAGGCAAACTTGAGAGTTGATGCCCTAAGTCGATGGGCCAATGGATACCTACCGCTTGTGCTTGAACGGCAGTGGAATTCCTTGGAAATAAAAGCAGTTCAATCAACCTTTGTGAACCTAGTAGTATTAAAAGTGGAACCCGCCCTTCTGGATCGTATCAAGAAAAGCCAAGAGTAGGATTCCACCGTTCAAGACCATCTTAGACAGGAGGGGAAGGAGAATAATGGAACATGCTAAGTGACAACAAAAGGGAAGGTATTGCAACAGGGAAGGATATGGATACCCAACAACGCCAAGATCAACCAAGAAATTCTGCATGAAACACATCAGTCTCCAGTAAACATGCACCTGGGTACCACCCGAATGTATAGGGACCTTTGGATTAACTACTGGTGGTCAGCCATGAAGAAAGACATAGCCGAGTATGTCCAAGGATGCGTGATGTGCCAATAAATCAAATCAAAACATTAGAGCCCGTGCTAGGAGCAACAACCTCTGGAAATCCCCGTGGACTTTATAGTTGGCTTACCCAAAACCATAAAGAAGCATGATGCCATATGGGTAGTGGTTGATCGGTTAATAAAAAGCACTCATTTCCTACCGATGACAACAAAAGATGGGTTAAATAAATTAGCCTCAATATACATAGAGAACATAGTAAAGCTACATAGTATTTCCATGAGCATTATGTCTGCCCGAGAGCCCCATTTTACATCACAATTTTGGTAAGGGCTACAGAAGGTGCTTAGAATTCATTTAAGTATGAGCACAATATATAGCCCTCAGACATACGGGCAATCTGAAAGGACGATACAAAATCTATAAGATACATTGAGGGAGTGTGTAATGGAGTGCAAAGGGAGCTGGGATGATGTGATATGTCCTTAACTACCACTAGCCGAGGCAAGAAGTTTCGAGGTTGTGCTGGTGATCGAGGCATTGACGGTCAAGAAGGCACGCACGACCATGATATTGATGGTCAAGCAAGCATGCACACTCGATATACTATTGATTGAAGAAATGCAAGTGCTAGGGGAACTTTCAGTTGAGCGCGCATGCATAATTGAGATATCGTCATTCGAAGGAAAGCGGGCACTAGGGACAATATCGTTTGAGCATGTGGTCAAGGCCAACGCAAAAACAGGCGGCTTATTGTCATTTGAGTGGCCAACTGGAACAATGATCATTTGGGACTTCTGCACTGGGGCCTGATAATAACACCATTTGACCGAGCTCGTGGTGCATACAAGGCTGGCAACAACTTGTTGCGTCCCATCCTGTGCACAGATGCACAAAGATTGTTTGAGTTTAAGGCAGCACAGACAACATGGTGCACTATGGTTTGCCAAAACTTTGTGCCAAGCCTAGTGGAAGACCGTGTCCATTCTATACAGGTCCTTAATGACAACACCCAAAATCTAAGCCAAGCAAGGTGGAAAGTCCCAGTCAAAGCCCCATTTATGAGAAAGCTAGAATGGCTTGTGCAACTTTGAAAGACTCTTGAAAGAACATGGAATAATCCATGTCCAAGTCCAAGGAGAACAACCACATTTTGGTCAAGGGGCAATTAATTTGGGTGTGACTTCGAGGCACACAATTTACTATACTTTCTTAGACTAAGGGACAACAATAAGTCGAACTTATAGCCTATAAAAAGGCCAATGTCGAGTAGAATAGGGGGAGTTTAGTTTGTAATTAGGTTTTAATCTTTTTAGACATTGTCTCGTTGCCCTATAAGGACTTTTCCCGACTTATCTAAACTTTTTTGTTTCAATTTTAGTTGTGTCATTCCATAGAAATGCATTTTAGACTTCGTTCCCATCTCTTTATAGGTAATGAGTAAAGTTCTTGACAGCTTGCTCAATAGATCTATCTCGAACTACCAACATTGTTATTGGGTTTACTCACACGGTGGGTTAGGTTCGTATCATGGGAGGAGTATCTATCTATGGCAAGTTCGCTTACAGCAACAGCTACCATAGTAGCAATAACATGACATCCTACAAAGCTCTTATTGATGATGATGTCGGTCACCAATATGTTGGGATGAGGTTGGAGAAAGAAGAATTATGGAACTAGTCCAACTCACCATCAAAGTAGCCACGATTAAGAGGAATTTGAAAAAGGCAGAAGAATGACGAAAAAGCTGGGCAAACACAAAAAGAAGACCCTTGGAGTTTCAATTGGCAACAAGGTATATGTACAGGTGTCGCCTATGTGGAGAATTGCTCGGTTTTGGAAAGGAACCAAACTGAGCCCCTGATACATTGGACCCTAACCAATATTAGGGTGTATCAGAGCAATGACCTACCAACTGGCCCTACCCGCGAGGTTATCAAGAGTACACAATGAATTCCATGTTTCTCAACTCAAAAAATATGTGTGGGATCCTAGTCATGTACTACAAGTCAAAGAACTACCCTTATGAAGATTTGAGCTATAAAGGAAAACCAATAGGTATGTTGGATCGGAAGGAAATGCGGTTATGTAATCGCACCCTACGGTGTGTGAAGGTATTATGTAATTGACGCCTAAAAGAGGAAGCCACTTGGGAGTTGGAATGTACGATGCAACAAGATAATCTTTCACTTCTCTCATATAAGGACCCTACAAGTTTTGCCTATGAAACTCTCACTTAATAAAGGGAGGATGTAAGGTAACTCATTCCTAGTTAATTTCTTTTACTATGTTATCGTAAGACAAACCTAAAATTAGTATAACATATTAGTTCTTAGTATAAGGTAGGAGAATAATTCAAAATGGAGGGTTATTTGAAATTGGTATAAAAGAGGGGAATGCTCACAGCCCAACCCAAACAAAAAAGAAGTCATGATGGCCGATGTAGAGCAAGGATATGGAGAGACAGATTGGCCCAATGAGAGCAATTGCTTTTTTTGGAAGACAAGACAATGCTTTGATGGAAGGAGAAAAGTCAGGGACAATCCGAAGAAAATCTACGCTACATGCAACGAGTGGGTGGAATGATATGAATAAAAGACATCTTGACAGACATTCCACTCAAGCGACGAGCATCCAGAAACATTTAACGAACGGCTGGATCATCTTACTCAATGCTTAACAAAGGGGGAATATCCTGAATAAACGAGGAAGTATAGAAAGCACATGGGAGCCATTGCCAGGACAAATATGAAGGAGTAAGTAAAAGTGGGGAATAGGAATTTGACAGGGGTTTGGGGTGAAGGGAATTCAAACTACAATTTATACCTTATGCTTGACTCTCCAATAGTTATTGTACATGTGTGATTTATTTATGGTAATTCATGATTCGGTGATGCTACATGTCAACTTGTCAAAGTGTAATTGATAGATCGATGTGAGTGTTATGTTAATAGAGGATATGTAATGACCATATATGACACACATGCTCAAGAATAGAGAGTGAACGGTGAAATATGAATTCTCAGTGGCAAATTCTCTCGTATCAGAGACGTTTTATGCGTCGAGCGTATAATAAAATCATCATCTAAGGTGCAACATATTCCACAAGTTTGGGATACCTCATCAAGGCCAGACATCTACTCATCAGAAGGATATCAAACATTTCCCAAATGTACTACCTTCAAATCGAGTTGAAGCTACACAGGAAATTAAAAAAGTTGCAACTCGGCAAAACCCACCAGCTCCTACATAATATATTCGTAAGATCAAAACTTCACGGAGGAATATGGAATGGTTACCAAATGCTATGATGGGGACATTGAGGAACATAAATGATCTAAAGGAGTTTC
>JAOWBN010014984.1:0-10842 GCA_028565015.1 Pinguicula moranensis
CCCCATGTGAGGAGGCATGTACTGTGGCTGAACAGCATCTCTGCGATCTTGATCTCGTCTACCACCTTGATAGTTGTGGTGTTGCCCATCACTACGTGGCCGAGGCCCGTAAGTAGGCCTTCTTGAAGTACTCCGATTAGAAGAATGATCACTACCAATATGCGATTGAGAAACCCCAACACTCCGAATTGGTCTTGTTCCAGCCATAGGAGTATCCAGCACAGGTTGAACGATCCCGAAAGGAACGCCAAAAGCCGGAAACGGCGGTGGCGCAGGGGGCAAAGGTCTACTAAAGGTACTATGAGGAGATACAGCACCAGAGGAACCTCCTCCACCACCAGAGGAGCCTCCTCCACCACCATTTCCGCTTCCGCTACCACGGTACCTTGACCTTGGCCTAGGATGGTTGTTGGCAGAGTTGGGATGGCTGTTAGTATTAGTTTGCCTCTGTGAGGATTGAGATATTGGAGGAGCCTAAATACCAAAAGAACAAAAAAGCATTATCATTGGTTTACCTCTAATAAAAAAAATCAAATTTTAGGCATATGCAACAACTATAACATTGCTCATTGTAGAAGAGACAAGTCAAACACCAACATAAGCATGTGCAACAATGTGATTTGACTTCCAGAATACTAGTAAAATTCTGCTCATAATAGAAGGGAAGAGACAGGGCAAATACAATAACCTGACCTTAAGGCACTTAGACAATCCAAATCTTATAAGACTTTGTTAATTTTACATAGAACCAGGGAAGCATGGACATAAACTTGCAATGATCATTAATCATACTGTATAACAGCTAGAGTCCATACCTGCAATTTATCAAAGCTGAGATGGTAGCAGGATCATAACTACTCAAAACCTCTAACTAACCAAACTAAACCAGTATAACTTGTTCATTACAGCTCGCCCTCAAAAGTTTGAAACAATAATTTTGTTTTGGAAGTTTTTCATGTTCCGAGGTGAAAGGTGTGTGCATCAACATCTAGTAGTTGATTAAATAAGCTACCCAGAAAAGATTTCTCCCAGAATTAAACCTTAATAAACACATAGGGGAAGAGCAATATAGAAGATACAAAATTACACTAATCAAATCAAGTTTTTGCAGAAACCTGAGAAGAAGTGGCTGATCCGTCAGGCGTGGCTCTGGAGGAATCCGATGATGATCTCGGAACGGGTCTGGTCGACTCTGATAGCGCGGGCCAAGAGGCGTCCCCACCCATTACAGAACCCACCTCAACGACGTCGTTTGATGGCCTATTCCACGCACTCCTCCTGGGAATAGCCGCATTGATATTTCCGTTAACGACGGAGCCCTCAGGCGTAACCTCGGCTCCCAGTCTCTCAATTTCAAAGCCCGCGGAAACTGAAACCTGGTCTGGCGTCGGCGGAGACATCGAAGACACAGTAAAACAGATTTGTTCGGAATTACCACGAACGAAGGAGTCCCACGGAGAGGAGATACCCCTGCGCGGCGACCGAGCGATGTTCAGTCCCCTTCGGAATCGGAAGCGGCGGGCAAAAGCGGCTCCGTATCACCGAATTTCTGAATATTGTATTACCAATGTGCGTTCCTCTTGAGAACGCAATTCGAGGGCAGAATCAAATTACCCGGAATTGGAATTTGATGAAGTTTTAGATGATCGGAGTAGCGATCAGAGAATTTCAATCACCGTTAGTAGTGACTCCTGTTGTGTGCGAAACTGTGTTGGGGAAAAATGCGTTGTGGGGTTAAGGGTTAGAGAGGAATTTTCCATAAGGAGACTGACGGCTTAAGAAGTAGTTTTGCCCTATAACTATTCAAAAAATCCAAGTTTTAATTTCTATTTAGCAAGGCAAAATTCAATGGTTAAAATTAAAATTATACTCCCTTCATCAACAATAACGTAGTCAATATATTCTCAATTATGTTAGCATCTAGAGGATCATATGTACGCGGCCTTACCTTGTAAGTATACAATAATATCATTTTCGTTGCAACTCAATATGCATTGTATAGTTCAATTAACAATTCAATCAAATTTATTTTCCCTTATGCTGGAGATGAATTAGTTAAAATACAAAGACATCTTAACACATGCACATGGTTAAAATTAGAAAAATTCGCAGGATTTGTTGTTATGTATTTTCTGAAAATTTCAGATTCAGGAAATTTTAAATCAAATTAATAAGATTTCTAATTCAAACCGTATAATCTAATATTCATATAGACTGGCCTCCACCGCACTCCACGATTTATGGGTTAGACTTTCTAATCCGGCACGCGCATATTTGTAAATGTGTGTGCACCCTAAATTGCCTGTTTAGAACGAGGCACACACGTTTTGCACATTTTTAATTAAAGATAATGTAATGTAAATGATGAGCCCGTAACGCACTTCATGATTTATGGACTGGACTTTATAGTTCGACACGTAGTGGTTGGCATACAGGCAAGCCAAGCTAACCAGGCCCGCCCGTTATGGATAAACATATCAAAATCTAGGCACATATAGCCCATTTGCAAAAAAAAATGGATGGTACGGGCCTGACGCATTTTTTAAGCGGGCCGAACGACGGCGACACGCTACTAAAATTGGCAGCATCGAGTAAGCCCGTTTAAACTCGTTTACACCATAGGACACGTACAAAAAAAACTATTATTTTAGTTCAATGAATTAATATTGTAAAAATATTTTAATTTATAAAAAAAAATATTAAAAATATTAATTTGTTTTTCTAATAAAATTGAAAATAAAATTTGAGTAAATGAAAAAGAGCAGTGTAGTATTTATAAACATAAAGTGAGAGAAAAACCAGGTATCCTGTCCCAGTGGTGAAACTCTCGGTCGACCTTAGCTTGTCAAGATCCCGAGATCGAATCCCACTGACGCTATTGTTGGGCCACGACCACGGGCTTCGGCCTGCGACTTAACTGGCGCATGTGATGAGGTTGCACTGAATGTGCCCAATACCATGGATACCAACAAATAAAAAAAAAATAATAAAGTGAAAGAAATATTTTATGTGAAATCCGTATTGGACAAATTTTAGCTCACCAAGAAGATCAACCCTAAATTTGAGGATTCTTTGTTGAGGAGTATTGGTACATAGCTCCTCCCTTCTTGGTGAGCTAAACCTGTAATGAAAGGGGTATAACGGATAAGTTGATAGTCAGGATACTCATATTAGTGATTGCATGGGGGATGGCGATGAACTGTATGCCAAGATGCTTGTGCACCCATGACGCTAGGGAAGCCATATACTCATGCACCTTAGCTACAAGGAGGACTAACGGAATGATAAGCTATAGAGTTCACGATCAGGAGTTAGACAACGATTACATTCATTTAGACTTACTCATCAGAAACAGTCATTTGCTGTTTTATTTTCTTGTGGCTTCTCTTTGCTTTCCTTTATCTGTAACTATACTTTATTTATATACAAATTTGGCCTATCAAAAAAATAATAATATTGATAATTTTATCGGGGATTTTCTTTGTTATCGAATTTAATTAAACAGGAATTATGCATTCAACTGGAAATTAGTCTTGAAATTGTGTCCTGCGTGCATTTCGCATGAAACGGATCCAATAATTTTTCAAAGAATTGAGGAATCATAAAAAAAAGTGTATTTTTTTAAGAAAAAATAATTATAAAATAAGAAATAACCAGTTTTTGTTATTTTAAAAGTTAATTTCTATTTTGTTTCTCTAATTTTGAATCTATAGAAGAAAAATGGTATCTAGTAAGTAACTGTTTTAAAAGTTCTTTTTAAGATGACTTGGGTTTGTTCTATCTTAAAAATTAGATTTTTTTATTCTTCTCGATTTTTTAAAATTATTTGTAAAACAGAGTTTTAAAATTTTATTTCTGCTTTTCTTTCTCATTTTTTAGTTAAAACTCTTTTTTTGAATTAGGTACAATGCTACTTTGTTTGAATTTTTTTATCATTCCTTTTTGTGAACAAATTAAAATTATCTTAAAAAGTTTAACTACAAATACTATTAATTATCTTAAAATTTTTTATTGCAAATACTATTTTCATAAATAAATAAATTATTTTTTCATAATTTTGCCACACGCTCAAAATGAGAAACAAAATAATAAAATAACTATAAGTACAAAATATGTCATAATTCTCTCTAATTTTCTTCAGTTTTTATAAATATACCACAAATTCAAAATAAGCTATATTTATTTATTTATTTTCTCTAACAAAAGGTACTGTTTTAATCACTTTTCCTAAAATAATTTATGACTATAAAATAAACGAAATTTCATTTTAGGTTGCTAGAAGGGGTAATGGAGTAGTTATAGTTAACCAACTTTTCTAAAACGGTTTTTAATTTTTTTTGCGAACACTCTTGTCTTCGAAAATGATATAGCACAAGACAAAGAGTCGATTTCACCATTATATCCCGTGTTGAACACTGGCACAGAAATTAATACAGGAGTATAATTGTCCATTTTGTATTATTTTGCACTGTCTTGTCTTGCGCTATATAATTTCCCCTTATCTTTCAATAATCTCTATTTTTATAATCATTTTTTACAAACTGTCAAGAAATTTTATAATCAACTGCTATTAACTGCAGGTAAACGGGCTGGAAATTCCAGCAGCCCGCCCGCCTGTATTGAAAAAATGGGCCCGACCCGTCCGACCTGTTTACAAAACGGGCCCGCACCGCCTGGCCCGTTTAAGCATAAAAGCCCACACGGCCTGCCCATTTTCGTATTTTTATTAATTTCTTATATATTTTTAAATAATAAAACGAACGAGCCGATTAAACCTGTGGGCTGAAAAAACTGATCCGCATCTGCCCTTTTAAAAAATGGGTGAACCCGACCCATCCATTTTCACCCAAGGGCAGCCCCGCCCATTTTTTAACATATGGATGGCCCATTAGCCCATTTTTGATGGACAAGTTGGGGCAGACCCATTTGGCCGCCACGTTTGCGTAACTAAATTCTGTAAATAACGTACGAACGAAGGAGCGGTGGGAAATTATTGCCCTACAGCCTACAGGTAGCTTCAACTCAATCACAGCTTGGACTCGCATTATGTGTCATCACGTGAGCCATTCATCACTCCCTCGGACTTGCATCACATCATAGACTTGAGTAAAAGGTCATTAGCCCCTGTATTAATCAATTTACTCCTCTGTACTTTCAAAAGAACCATTTTACCCCCTTATACAATTAAAAATAACCCCACACCCCCAAAAAAATCACACGCGCGATTGTGCATCTTCGGAAAAATTTGCCAGCTTGAATTCATCGCCAGCACACTACTTTTATCCAATCTAATATTTATTTTCTTTCTTGTAGGGTCCGCTGAGGTCTGTGATATAAAGTTCAGCAATGATGGCAAGTCAATGCTTCTAACAACAACAAATAACAGCGATTATCTCCTCGATGCTTATCATGGAGAAAAGGTTAGCTCTCTCTCCACACCCAGAGCAGTGCATTCTTATTAGGCAAGCCTTCCCATGAGTTTGAGTTTGTTGAGCTTCACGTGATTAACCTTCAACAAACTGTTGCAGAAATGGGGACTTAGCATGGACTCTTTCGCAAATGCAGTAATAGAGGCAACATTCTCCCCTGGCCAATATCTGTTGTCCGGTACAAATTCAAATGCCCAGATCAGTAGCCAATTTCATAATCATCAATTGTTTCCATTCACTAAGTTATTTTTCATGTGATCCAGATGTATTGTCTTTTTTGGAATTGTTTCATTGCGGTGTTGCTGAACCTTCTTTTTTGTTCTCTCTCTTTCTCTACTGAGATTCCTATATCAGAATTCCACTTAACAAGTTGACCCCTTTTCTCTATCCTAATCGCATCTATTTCAAGCATAATTCCACATTCTTTTAATGATCCTGAGGCTGAAGTATGAAGCTCCCATTATGACTGGTGCTTGGCCTTAACATTGTTCCAGGTTCAGGAGACGGGTCTATACACGCAAATCGTGGGATGCTCGTTCCACGTGTTTACGAACAGGACAGCCATTGAACGTGCATTTGTAGTAGCTCCTGAAAGATTGAACATATTGCTCAGTTTAAGCTTATCATGGGTGTTGTACACTTAAACAGTTTGTGAGTTTTTATTATTACCTCGGATTTGGATTTCCCTTTACCACTTTTTGGCCATACTTTCTCCACCTGTATCCATCATCAAGAATGTCTATATCGCTTGTGGTCTGAACCACAACTCTCGGCTCCCGAACAGTTCGACTTCCGGATGTTGATATACCTTCACACTCATTCTCCCCCTTCCTGGAGAAACAAAGCAAAGTTAGACATCTCTATTGCGAGACTGAAACTGATCTATCTCATTATGGAAGCATGAATTTCCCCAGTCAAGCTCACCATCTCTTCGTCTCCGGCTCATTCTCCTCATCTTCTCTTGAGTTGCTCATTGATGATGCAGCCTGTTCAAAATCATCATCTCCAAAAGAGGCTGATGAATTCTCCGGGGTGTTGGCGTTGTCCATCTGAGCATTTCCAGCAAAATTGTTCGATTGGTTTGTCATTGCCAAGTTACTGTTATAAGTGGAGGCATTGGAAACTACACAGACAACAAATCAAACACCTGCATTATTACCCATGCTTCACTTCTCCAGAATCAAAACCATCCTCTTCAGGTCCGAACGCCGATCCCGCCTCATCCTCCTTCCTGTGCCATCGACTTGATCGCCTCACCGGTTTACTTCGTCTTTTCCCCCATCATTTCTCCCATCTTCGTCTTCTCCGCCATGTTTATTACTTTTGCATTTTGTGAATATTGAAAATTCACAAAATAATTTAACCAGACAAGAAAGGGAACAAAACTTTTCCCAAGACGCACAGCCGCGCGTGTGATTTTTTGGGGGGCAGTGGGACTATTTTTAATTGTACAGGGGGTAAAGTGGCTCTTTTGAAAGTACAAGGGAGTAAATTAACTAATAGGTATGGTACATGGGAGCTAATGACATTTTACTCCATAGACTTAGGTCTGTTTTATATTTATAATTCTTTTATTTTTTAAATTTAAATTTTTATTTTACTTCTCTTTTTAATTTTATAATTTTTGAGTATTTGATAAAATTATAAATAAATTGAAAAAATTATTAAAATAATATTACAATTAAATTTTGTAAGATAATTAAATAGTGTTTATATTTAAATTTTATAAGATAACTTTAATTTATTTACAAAATTATCATTAGAAGTAAAAAAAAATAGTCTCTACCTATTTATGAAAAAAAGTTTTAACTGTAAAAAAAGAAAATTAGAATTTTAAAATATTATTTTTAAAATAATCTAAAAAAAAAGGTATAAAACAGATCCTTTACTCTGAATTCTTTCCCCTTTCTACCATCATTTTGTATTGTAAAAATTGGACTCATCTGTTGTAGCATTGTATTGAGAACTTTTGTTGAATTATGGAGCCTGATAAGATTCAATTCAAAGTTTTGGTCGATCCGAATTTGGGAGAATACTAATAAATGATATGTTCCATTAGTGTGGGAATAATTACGTCATTTGATTTTTACCTATTAATACTTTTATTCTCCTTGCACTATTCGAAAATATTACAGTGAATAAATAATCTTCATCGTAAAAGTAGCCAATTTAGATGAACCATACAAACCTGTAATTTTCATTTCGTTTCTATCAACCTTTTGGTTAATAAACCCTAAAGTCTAATTGGTGTTGCGCGCCATACGACCGCATAGTATTCAAAAAATTAGTCGAGTGATCAGTTGAATCCCAGATATACCTCATT
Source organism: Pinguicula moranensis (assembly GCA_028565015.1). Lineage (NCBI taxonomy): Eukaryota > Viridiplantae > Streptophyta > Magnoliopsida > Lamiales > Lentibulariaceae > Pinguicula > Pinguicula moranensis. The sequence continues at coordinate 7,753 of JAOWBN010014984.1, forward strand.
TAAAAAAAGACACGTAAGTTTTTGTGGAATTGACTCATTCATTATTGCCCTAAAAACCCTAATAAGCATCTTTCAAATCGAAAATGATACCGCGCATGAAAAAGTGGCGCATGAAATGCATGAACGAGAGCGAAATGATCATTTTGCCCTCGTGTTAAATACAACATCCCTATTTAACACACGGGCAAAACGATCATTTTGCCCCTATCGTGCGATTCGTGCGCTGAATGATTCGTGCGCTGTATCATTCCTACTTTCAAACCAAAAATGATACAACGCACAAAGTGTCTTTTTTTTTTATAAGTAATCAGCCAGTGGTTCCGGATCGATTTCTCGAATACCCTAAACGAGGAACACTTATTACTGTCAACTACCTATTCAGGTATCCTTCGGGCCCATAGGGCTCTCCAACTAATCCCGAGGTGACAATGCCAAATTTAATCCCAACACAGAAGCCCTACTGGGCCCCACTAACACTTGGCAAGCCAGATGACAGTGGGCAGAATAATCGATCCATAGTGTTTCTACTAGGAATCGATCCCGCTACCTCTAGACAAGCCAGGAGGTAGCATCAGGAGGTAGCGAACCGCTGAGCACTTGTCCAGCCAGGAGGTAACGGACCGCTGACACTTATCCAGCGCACAAAGTGCCTATAGTGCTATAGTGCTACCAAAACTCCATTAGAGTCTTGACGTTGTTGCCAGAAATAAATGCCTATAGTTCTAGTCAATCCTGCAACAAAATAAATAAATTCATCAGTTGTTGCAATCTGGGTCCCATAATCAATTCCCTACGGAGAAGGAGCGGTGAGGTGCAGAGGATATGAATTTAATAAATAGGCAACAAAACACTGCTGCAGCAGTATATGTATATAAGAATTATTAACACCCCAATAGAGTATCATCTTCATTTTCCAACACCTTCAAGTGCGTGTTTCTTCTGCGCGAAACGGAGATGGCTCAGACAACTCCCAACCACACGCTGACGGTTACCGGCTGGGCCGCCCATGACGCGGCGGGCGGCGTCACTCCGTACACTTTCAAGCGAAGGTACATTTTTGAACCCAAGTAATACAAAAATATGAGATTTAAAGCATATTTTATATGTATATTTGGAATCATATATTCAATTCGCCTGATGAAAAGTGCTATTTTCGTCGAGACAGTAGTGATTGGTCCAGACACAAATCTGAGAAATGATATAGCGCACGGATCGTACGCGTGTGTGCAATACGATTGGGCAAAATGACCATTTTAAAAATCGCGTCAGTGTTTAACACGGGATAAAATGATCATTTTGCTCCAATTCGTGCGTTCGTGCTCACGAATTCATCGTGCGTTCTATCATTTCTGCAAAAATCTATATAGATAATCATCACATTTCAAGAAGATGGGTTGATAATGATATTTCTATTTAGGGATCTCGTGAATCGAGGACCATTAATCTTAGGTATATGACAAAATGGAGGTGATAAGGCTGAGGATTATCTAATTACCTAACCGTAATTAAATAGAATAAAATTTGGTTATGATATTTTAACGATCATTCGTAATTGAATTGAACAAAGTTTGTATATTTCATAATCATAACCAACCGTAATAACTAAATAACAAAAAAAAATGATTTGGTTAATCAAATAATCGACGATTTTCTTATTCACCCATACGAGTGGGCTGCATCATTTTTCTAAATACCAAGTAGAAGCTATGTAGATATGGAAAGTGTTAGTTATTCTTGTTTAACTTTTTTTCTTTATGATATCATAGGTCCGATGAATCCATTATTGTCAAACTTCTTACTTGAGCTCTAGGATGAGACTGTTTTACGATCTTAGCTATCTGCAGAAATGATATAGCGCACGACGGATTCAGCGCACGAATCGCATGAATGGGGCAAAATGGTCATTTTGCCCCATCATGGTAAACACGCGCCGTACGAATTCGTGCGCTATATCATTTCTTAGCTATCCGGGCTCAATGCTACTTCATTATTGTTCATTCAATTTTTTTTCTCATGATCAGAGCAAACGGGATCAACGATGTGACCATTAAAATTCTCTATTGTGGGATATGTCACACCGATCTCCACCATATCAAGAATGATTGGGGCAAAACCATGTACCCTGTTGTTCCCGGGTAATTAAAATTTGAAACACCGTATCATCGTATCATATTTCACTGCTTGAATATTCGATCGATTTTCACATATTACGTAATTACAATCACAAGGCATGAGATTATTGGGATCATAACGAAAGTTGGCACAAATGTGTCGAATTTCAATGTTGGTGACCGTGCCGGAGTTGGATGCATTGCGGCTACTTGTTTGGAATGCGATTATTGCAAGGAAGGACAAGAGAATTACTGCGATCAAGTCCAGTTTGTATACAATGGCATTTTCTGGGACGGGAGTATCACTTATGGAGGGTACTCACAATATACAGTCGTGGATCACAGGTAATTTTTTTGCTTCACTACCATCAAAATATAAGCCCGACATAATGGTAAAAAAACGGGCGGGCTGAGGCGGCTAGATCGATCAATGGAAATTGAAAATAGAGGAAGTCCCAGCCCGTAAAAATATAGCTACGGTGTTGGGAGTATCTCATAGTTACATATAAAAAATGTGGTGCTACAATCTAATATTTTAGTAGTAAGGTCGGTGTTGGGAGTAACACATCTAAAGTATCTCGGAGACCCACAATTGCACAAACCCGGCCTAATTAAATGGACCTGTGAGTACATAGTATTGATTGTGAGGTACAATCCTACAATATAACTAGCAAGTTTTAACAAATCTTGCCCAATGACCAGTTGAACTTGTCTCAACAGAGCTTGTTCAATTGCACTTGAGGGGATGGGGTTGTTGGTAATGATTGAGAGATACAACTCTGCTACAACCCTACACTATAAATAACAAGGGTTTGTTACAACCTAATATTTTAGCCCACACATGCGCACGAGGCATGATACTGTTAGTTAAGTATGATCTAGAACATTGTGCTCTTGTTTGTTTCATGTATACTGGATGATGAAAATCATTTTGTTCCTTGAGTTTTAGATATGTATATTATGGATCATTTGGGTTGAT
>JAOWBN010014995.1:0-10842 GCA_028565015.1 Pinguicula moranensis
ATATACTTGATATTTATTTTCGCTTTGTTGATAGCGTCTCGAACAAAGTGGTAGCGTCTCTGGATGTGCTTTGTCTTCCTATGGAATTTTTGATCCTTAGCGAACTGAATCGCTGCAGTATTGTCACTGTTCAGCTCTATAGGATCATCGGGTCTCGAAGTTAAATCGAGGTACTGTAGGAAGCTTTTGAGCCATAGTGCCTCTTAGCACGGCTATGCGGCACGCAACATATTCTGCTTCCATGGTTGACAAAGCGATGCAGTCTTGCTTCTTGCTGCACCAAGAAGTTGAGTTGGACTCGTTCAGGTCGCCTCCCCAATTAGCATCTGTGAATTTCTTTAGACGCAGGTCTCCCCCTCTATAACATAGAACTAGATCGGCTATTCCACGAAGGTAACAAAAAATCCTCTTGACGGCTTGCCAATGAGCAGGACCGGGTTGCTTTGGTAATGGCTCACCAACCCAACCGCGAAATAGATGTTTGGCCATGTACATAACATAGCATACATCAAACTCTATATAGCGCTTGCATAGGGAACATTGCTCATTTCTTCCTTGTCTTTATCTGTTTTAGGGCATTGGTTGAGGGTTAATGCCAGACCCTTATCAACAGGGGTGTCAACGGGTTTAGAGTAATGCATCCTGAATCGTTTTAAGATTTTGTTTATATATGCTTGTTGGGACAAACCCAACATTCTCTTGGAATGATTTCTGCAGATTTCCATGCCTAGGACATACCTAACTTCACCCATATCCTTCCTCTCGAAGACGGAGGATAGCCACTGTTTGGTAGCGTTGATCATTCCCATGTTGTTTCCAGCCAGTAGTATGTCGTCGACATATAAGGAGAGAAACATGATTCTTTTCTTTGTCTTTAGCACATACACATGGTGATCTTTATTTCTCATAGTGAAGCCATACGAAGTAATTGCCTTATGAAACTTGAAGTACCACAATTTAGAACCCTGTTTAAGTCTATATATAGATATTTTAAGATGACATACCTTGTCATCTTGACCAGCTGAGACGAACCCAATTGGTTGATCCATGCAGATCTCTTCCTCAATTGTTCCATTGAGGAATGCAGTCTTTACGTTCATTTGGAATAGTTCGAGATTCAAATAGGCAAGAAGGGTTAGAAGTAGGTGAATAGAGACAAACCTCACCACAAGTGAAAATATCTCTTCATAGTCTATACCCTCGATTTGGGTAAAATCTTTCGCCATGTGTCAGGCTTTGAAATTTTTGATTGATCCATCCGTACCACGCTTAATTTTGAATACTCACTTTCATCCAATTGGTTTTCGGCGATGTGGTGGACCAATAAGTCCCCAAACCTTGTTTGTTTGCATCGAATCCATTTTCTCATTCATGACACTTAGCCATTTTGCTCTATCGGGTGAGTCCATAACCTCTTGATAAGATGTGAACTCTTCTACTTCCAAAGGAGCGCAGAAGAATACATTTTCCTCGATTTGAAAGTATTATCGAGGAATTCTTTTGTGTTCTGATGGGTTTTACAGGTACAATAAATTTAAGCACAAAATCAAGTTAAATTACCTAAAAACACCCACTTTACCGCAAGCATACGGGTGTAGTTGTGTAAGTGAAAATATAGTCGAATCCCACAATGAGTGTTTGGTATTAAGAGTTGATTCAAGTGTGACTACCTAACTAATATGAACACAATTCACACAAATGAACATAAAAAGAATGAAACTTGTTTTTGGATTTTTAATTAAAGACCTGATAATAAAAAAATTGCAATTTAACTTAACTAAGAATGAATTAACAGATAATGGAACCCTAGGCACTTAAGATCACAAAAAGATAGACAGGGATTAAGGGATACTCCTAAGTATGACTAGGGTGATTTCAATTTCCTCAATTTATGCAAGTTTACATGCCAAGGTTAAACTGATTAAGGATTTTACTTTTACGCTTTAATTTTCTATGTCCAGTACTCATAGAATTGTTGGCTAACTCCCTCTGTCGAGTAATATCTAGCCAAGTTTCAACTAACTCTCTGCATCTTCCTACACTTAATTTTAAAGTAAACAGGAGACTTATTTAAATGCGTGTTCACATTAATAATCAAGTGCAAGAAATCCACTTTTTTACCTACCTTATGTCTAAGCATAAGTTTCAAGTTCTATTTGACAACTATCGCACAATATGGCAATAAAGAGTTAACCAATATTGTGTATTTTCATGTCATTTACTTGGCCAAAATAAAGCACAGACATTTACTAGTTTAATTTATCAAGGAGACTAATCCCAAATAACCAAAACATGAAACTCACATTAATCTACAAAAATATTCAGTCACCCATCTGTCAACTTAGGAGTATCAAAATAATTTAGCTATGCATATTTAATTTGGAACAACATCACATCAATTTAAATAATAAAAATATAATTAAAACTTAAGAATTCAGAAAAAAAATCCCCTAGAGAAACAATCCAATCAAAGTTTTAATCCATAACAATTTAGTGGTAAAAATTGTTCCAAATCATCACTAGCTTTTTTTCTTTTTTACTTTCTCCTTTCTTTTCTTTATTCTCCCTTTACTCACGTGAACTGGTCCCTCTTCAATTCCTTCTTCCCTTTTTATTCTTTTATCCTTCCTGTTCATGTGGACATCCCTTTCAACGTTTTTTTTCTTTATCCCCCAATTCTCTCCCTGATCTCCTCAACTTCACGCTAATTCTCTCTGTGGCTTCTTTTTATTCACTCGATCAGCCTCTTCAATTCTCGCCAATGGCTCGAACAACCCCCAACTTTTCTTTCTTCCTGCGTGAAGTTTTTTTTTTTAGCAAATAATTTTCTCTTCTAATTGTTTTCTTTGTGCAACTGCTCCCCCTCTTTTCCTTTTTAATTTTTCTTTCCTCCTATCTTTTTATTCTGCGTGAGGCCCTCTCCAATTTCTCCTTGTGCGGCTATTTTGATCAACTTTTCCGATGCCCTCTACACCTCTTTTTTCGTTCTTTGTCAACTTTTTCGCCTTCCTTTTCTTGTTTTTGCCTGAGACGTGACTCCCATAATTCTCTTTCAATGGCTTTCTTTGTCCCCCTTTTTCTGTGCACATGCGGTTCCTTTTATTCTCCTCTTTTTTGGCTCTTGTAACAAAAATAGGGCTCCTTTATTTTCTTTCTTCATGGGCCAATAAATATTTTTTTCTCCTTTGGGCTTTGAACTTGGAACTTGTCTTCATAGAAATTAGCTTGCCCAATTGAAATAATAGGCCCAAAATCTCATTTTTTTTAATTAATTTTCCTAAAAAATTTCATAAAACAATCAAAGTGAGATTTATATCAAATTTTCAATAAAAATTAGTCATTTATAACTATAACAAGTGTAAAATCATCGGAAATAAATAGGCATATTTGATTTGCATCAATTGTGCACATAGCTTTCCGAACCCCATGGTCGCATATGATCCAAGATTGGTTTCCTTCCATTCTTGTAGCAAAGAAACAACTTAAATTAAACAACAGCAGACTCTCGGCACATAGATTGTGTCATGTAACAACAATGTGTTCACGCAATAAAGTTGGAGCTTATAGGTGCCAATACCGATGACATCCTCTTCACTGTCGTTTTCCATGGTTATGCTTCGTGTTCTGGCACCACAACCATAAAACTCGATAAAACTAGCATGGTCATTCAATACATGTTGGCTCTCTCCTGAATTCACAATTCATTTATGAAAGGAATTATCAACTAATGCATGAGAACAAACACATAATTTGGAATTAGTGGGAGTGAAATGCACCTTTTTTGGCTTGGAACAGTCCCGAAGAAGTGACCTTTCTTTTTGTAGTTATAGCACTTCATGCGTGCAATATTCTTGGGTTCATTAGCCTTGGGCTATTTAGTGATTTTCTTTCTTTAAACGGATTTCCGAGTCTTGTTCCTCTTAGGGTTTTCCCCATGAGTAGCAAAAACTTTGACAAGGAGTGCTGAAGCTCGCATGCTCTCGTCCTCAAGCTGGATATGCTTGGATATGCTAGTGAATGTCTTGATGTTCATATCATGATTCATCAGAGTTTTGAAGGGAATCCAACGTCTGTCTTCCTTTTCATCAGGTAGTGAATGAATCACATTATTCACCTGTTTGAACTCAGAAATATCGATCCCGCCATCTTTGAAATCGTGAAGCATGGTACTCATGATGCGGAGGTGTTCAAATACATGTCTACTCGAATGGATCTTGTTTGAAACCAATTCAAAGCAAGGTACAGAGCCTTGTAGCTAATGTTTAGCCGTATTTCTCATTGAGTTTATCCCATATGGACTTCGTCGTTAGCTCCATATTGTACGTGCTTATCATGTCATCATGCATGCAGTACAACTCGACATAGCATGCAGTACAACATGACATAGCATGCACTACAATCCTTCTTGGCCCATACTTCGTAAGTCAGCAAGGTTTTTGCGGGTTCTGCCATGGTTATATGCTCAAGAACGTCTTTCTCATGCAGGAGATACTGAATCTTCCTGAACCATATGTCATAGTTCAATCCAATTAACTTATCACTTGAAGAAAACTCGTTTATCAGACTAGGGGGTGCCATTTCTGCAAGTATATTTTAAGAAGGACATTAAGTACAATTTTAAAATTAGATTTTTCTGTGAGAAATTTTGGATTATGTTATAAGTTCAGAAATTTTGCTACGCTTATAATCATCACATCCTTCATAATCAAAAATTTATAGGAAAATCTAACTTTCACGTATTGAAATAAATTAAAAAAAACATGTAACATATACAAACAAACGGATTGGCATATATAATTGTTAATTATAACAATTCGGTAGTTTTAGTCGTAGAGCCTTTTTTTATTTAATTTTAATTTGTTCTAGCCAAAATAATTGGTACAAATAAATTGTTAAGGCATAAAAATTTGATTTTCTTTTAACACATAGTTAAAAGAAAAGATTTCAAAATTGTCAAAAGAATTTGAGATTGGTTAGATGGGATCCTTAACCGATTCGGCAAGCACCCGTGTAGCTAGTTGGTACTTAAGGTTCATATCGGGGACCCAACCTCCTAGAAAATACTGTCATTCCTCATAAAGAGCCAAAATTTTTGGTAGGGTCACGAAGGTTCTTCTTAAGCACAAGCCGTAGACAACCCTCACGAGCACGATTAATGTGAATTTTTTTTTATATTCAAAATAATTATGGTATTATGATTTTGATTACTATAATTGAATTATTAACACATAGTTATCAATTAATTGTTCATTCATTTTGTTTCTTGGAAACATATTTTCTAACAAAATTAATTCCTAAAGCTTATTTGGAATGAAAATTGCACTTAGCACATTATTCCTAATCATGCATACTGAGATTTAAATTGCACTAGCAAATTAAAAGAATTCCTAATCATGCATATTAAGAAATAAATTGCACTAAGCAAATTAAATTAATTCTTAATCATGTATGCTAAGAATTAAAATTTTTAGTTGCACTTAGCAAATAAAAATAAATAATTTCTAATCATGCATACTAGATAATTTATTTAACACATAAATAGAATTAAATAAATATAGACATGCTTATATTCGTAAAAAAATTCATTTACAGATTTTTTAACACAGTTAAAATTTTCAGATAATAATTAACATATAGTTAATAGATAATTGTAAAATAATTAAATTATTAACATATAGTTAACAATAAAATATTAACACATAGTTAATAAATATTCTCAACAAATCTATCTGAAACTCAATCATATAGTTATGATGAACAAATCATATTTTAACAATACACTAAAAAATCTATTATATGAACAAACCATATTTCAATATACGAACAAATCTATTCCATAATGATTGCTTACGAAAATTACGAAATCGAACAAATATCTAGCGTGAAGAATTATAAATTCTTACCTCTCTTTTGAAAAATTCATTATTAGGTGAACTTGGTGAAGAATTCATTACGTGAAACATTCATTATGACTCCTAGGAAAAATTCATGTTCGTATATTTATGGTAATTCATTACGTGAGGATTCATGATTATGAACTCTTATGACTCCTATGAATTCTTACGTAAGAAAAAGGAACATATCAACAAATAAATATTAAAGCATAATCAAGAACGAATACAATCAGATACCGAAACTTGATTCTGATACCACTGTAGATTTAATTAAAACGGATCTAATAAGGAACAAATACGATAACGAATTATACCTTTAATGCAAAAGCATTTAGAACCGTAATCATTCAGTTGATTATATCATGAACACAAACCAGGAGTCTACAAGAGTTTGCTTGTAATCCACGTACTTAGATGATAATACAACAATTCGATAGAAACTATGTATATGTTTCTGGGTTTCAACACATAAGAATAAGAATTGTGTGTTAGTATACTGAATGCCCTATTTATAGGGAGAGATTAGGGTTTAGTAATTAATATATAATTACATAATTCCCCCGAACCTAATTAGAATTGTTAATATTAGATATTAATAATTCTATTAAATTAGTCTGCATCGTTGTTTCTTGACAGCTCCAAGATACTAGCACTGACACTTTTAAGATCCATTAAAATTTCTTAATGGCATGGTTGAAAATATACAAGGTATGCTGTGGTTGGCTTGAGGCCATGAACAAAGAAATCAAGGCTCTAGAAACAATGGGACATGGAAACTCGAGTCTTTGCCTCCTGAAAAATGCACCATCGGATTTAAGTGGGTGTATCGAATCAAACAATGTTTTGCTGGGGCTATTGAATGATACAAAGCATTACTGCTTATTTTAAGGAATCGACAAACTAAAGGCATGGACTTTTATTAGACATTTTCTCAAGTTGCCAAGATGGTGACAATTCGGGTATTGCTTGTTGTAACTACGTTACGGGTGGGAATTTCATCAAATGGATGTGCATAATGCCTTTCTTCACGAAGGATGAAGAAGTTTATATGCAACATTCCTTAGATATTCAACATCTTCGAATAAGGAGTGTAGGTTGCAAAAGTCTTTATATAGTCTCTGTCAAGTACCTTGATGTTGGTTCGCCAAGCTTAATACTGCTTTGCAGCGTTTTGGTTTTCAGTTGTACCTAATAATTCTCTGTGCCTGACCCTGGTTGTCTTGGTGTATGTTTATGACTTGGTCATTGCTGAAAATTTTAGTTCATCGATTGCTCGCTTCAAGACTTATCTCAACTAATGCTTCCTTATGAAGAATCTAGTAGCGCGTGCTGAAATACTTTTTCGGTATTATGGTTACTCGTGCATTTGCAGGAATTTTTCTTTATCAATGAAAGTACTATTCAAAATTGCAAACCTGTGAATTTGTATTTAGAGCAAAATCACCAATTGGCTTTTGATGATGGTTCAGAACTCAATCGTGAAGACAAGTCTCGAAGATTGGTTAGACAACTTATTTATCTGACTATTACTCGTCCTGATCGAACAATGTAGTTCACAGATTGGCTCAATTTATGCAGCAACCACATGTGGTTCATTGGGAATGCGGCACTTTGGGTAGTTAGTTATCTGAAAAAGGTACCCAATCAGGCATACTACAATTCTGACTGGGCTAGAAACTCCTTTCCTAGTTGTTCTGGAAGTGGATACATTGTTTTCTTGGTGGATTATCCAGTGTCTTTGGAAAACAAAGAAGTAACATACAATGTCTAGATCTTCGGCCGAAGCCGAAGTAGAATCCAATTGTTGGTCCCCAAAATACCCCGGTGGAGCAAGTGTTGGAGACCATGACCAACGATGAAAAATTCAGTGTACAGGTTCAGGAAGAACAAAACAAGCGTCCTCAGCCCTTTCCCGTGGAAAAGGACTAATACCATGTCTCGCAGGAGTTAGTCAAATTGAAGTCAGAGGGTGTTGAAATAATAAAGCAGGATGGAATAAATAATTATACGAATTCTGGACCTTCAAACAAATAGAGTAAGGAAGGATGTATGGCTAATAAGCTGAACAGCAGCGGCGTGGAAAACCAAAACTCCGGTGAAGTTGACTCAAACGAGGCGAAAGAGATGGTGCCAGTATCGATGCAAAATCTTGAACTATGCAACATTGTATCATCCCTTGGGTCAAGTTCTGGAATTTTCACTTCCCTCCTCCGTGAAGGATACTATTTCTATCAACGGAAACAGTAGTAGGCTAAAGATCAATTTTTGATACTCAAATTTCTTACATCTTCCATTGTTTTGCAGGTACAAATAGGGGAGCGGGATTAGAGTTTATATGGTAAGAATCATATTTAGTGATTCTTAACATTTACAAGGTTTGACTCTTATCCCTGATTTTTAGGTTTAATTGATACATTTGATTTCATTTCCTAACAATTTCAATGAAAGAACTTACCACAGAGCCTAGTAAACTGACACCCGAACTGGGCAAATATCACACTATTATCGACGCAACAGTATATGTAGCAGCAAAAGAAGAGAAGTCAGCTGATGTTTGTGAGAAAAACTATGCAGAGTCAAATGCTTCGAGATAAAAACCTACTGCGAAGGCCGAATTGTTGTCAATGTCTGCTAGTTCACAGGGAGACTCATTACCTTGTTGATAAATGAAAGAAAGTTTACCAACCTACCTACGAACCACATACCAGTTCAAGCCTTCGATCAAATACTTTCCTGAGAAGCAATAGGTTATATAGTTTAAGCCCAAATCTCAAAAATTTATTCATGATAGTGTCGTTGTAGTTTCCCAAATTTCATATTTTCTTATTGTGAAAAGGGAAATGATTTGACTTCTGATGTATAGTGTAGACTAATTGATATTTTTTATTAAATCAATTTAATTACCCAAAAAAAGAAATTAGGTAAAAGTTTTGGAGGTGAAATCCCCTAGGCGACGAGGATTATTAGGGGGTGTTTTGCGCAAACCCTCTTATGCTTATAATTGGATTATAATAACTTTTTTTGAAAAAATGAAGAGTTATTTTTTCTAAAAAAGGTGCTTATAATTGAATTATAATTTTAAAAAAATTGCGCAAACTTGCCAATTTGTCAGTTGCCACAACAATCTTCAATATTTCTTTCTTCTTTTTCTTTTGGCGATCCAATAATCATATGCCATTGTAATTGATTAGAAGGTCACGGTGAAGAACCATTGTAGTATCTAATCATGCGTATTGCTACATCCATAAATTGCGAGTCCAATCACATGGGGAGAAGAGGTGTTTGGTCGTTTCTTCATGCCGTAACCAGAGCTTACAAAAGCGATCCAGTATCATATGGCCATTTTCATTGAATCTTGATGAATAAAATATAAAGATGTTTCGTCATTTATATACATATAAAGAGATTTATATTCAATTTGTAAAAAAGTAATTTGAAATAAGTCTCACAGGTCCATTTTAATGATTGGCCTTTTGTAATTATAGATCTTAAATGCCCTTAAATCTTTATTAAGTGGTTAAGCAATATCAGCTCTGATACAATGTGAAGATTTGGTAGACTCGACTCAATGGGTTTGGGACCGTCAGGGCGTACACGTATGTGAGACAAGATATAAGGTGAATGTATGTTACTCTTATAAAAAAAATATTAGATTATAGCACCACATCTCTACATATATTAGTTTATACTTGTGTTTGCAATTCATCCGGGATATTTACCCCAACATATACAATGAGTCATGAGATGATGATCCAAAGAATTTTGGATAGATGCGGCCCAAACGAGTTAACATGCTGAATCCCAAACTACCCAATTGTGGCTCTAAGCCTCATTATAGTATTCTATAGAGGTTGGGAAATGGGCAGATCGGGCTAACTCGACCCATTTTTGTCGTGCTAGTGGACTGAGTTTTGCAATCCAACCACCCATTTTTTTCGGGCTGGGCCAGGCTAGACCTATTTTTAAACGGGTCGGGTTAGCTTGATATGGGAAAAAAATAGACAGGCCCACCCCGACATGTGTCCTCATGCATCTGCTCGGCCTGACCTATTTTTTTTTATTTTTTTGTAACAAGATATTGTCCAAAAAAATAAAAAAAAAATGAAAATGGGCCGTACTGGGCCAATCCATCGAGCTGAAAAATTGAACCCAAACATGATACAACAAAGAAAATAGATCAACCCCATCTGTCACGTTATACGGGATAGGCTAACCCGGCCCGTATTTTAACGAGCCAAATTGTTCAATTTTCTATTTTTGACGGGTGGTCTGGTCCCATTTTGTAGGATCAATTGCTCCGATTTCTAAATTTTTCAGAAACGTTAAAATCCGGAACCACTGAAATCGAGCTATAAAACCGTGTTTAATTCGTATATAAATTGAGGGATAGCCATATTAACCTCAATCCGGCAATTTGGTGATGAAACCCGGCGGAATTTGTCGACACCCGAACGAAACCGTGCCGTGCGATGTTCACACGGAGCTTCCAAAGAGCAAGCCTCTACCCGGAGCACTCCCCGGCGAAGTGAAGCAGCTGCTAGACCGGAATCCGGCGAGTTTCACAGCGGAAGAAATCGGTCGGAAGTTTCTCATTTTTTATCTCTCTGTCGCGAAGAGGATGAAGACGATAAAGACGTGAGTCGTTTTTCATCCGACCGAAAATGAGATATACTTCTCATTTAGTAATTGGGCCTTTAAGCCCAACACGAGATTCAAGTGATTGGGCTCCATTTTTCGAGCCCAATTGCAAGAAATTACAATCACATTGTAATTTACAATTATTTTGCAATTAAATTGGATTTGGGTCCCACCAACACCCAATTAAATCTCGTTCGTGAAATTTGCCAATTATGTCATACATAATTAATTATTTTAATTCTTCAGTTCACCAGATAGAGCGACCTGATAGGATCCATATCTAAATCGGTACCTATCATAAGCGGCATCT
>JAOWBN010015006.1:612-22538 GCA_028565015.1 Pinguicula moranensis
ATGGATTCCAGGATGGGTGGGTTCACTCTTTGTGTTTGAATTCCACCACATGCGTTGGATTGGCAGTTTTCCAAGCTCACAGGTATGCCAGTAACTTAAATGCTTGACTCCCATGTACTGTACATCATTTGTATTGCCCTTTGACCTGCATACCATGCCTTTGAATATTTAATCTCAAACTCGTATCCATCTTTGACTAACTACATTTTTTTTAGTAGGTAATCAGTAGACTGAACCTCACTTCTTTGACTAACTACATGACTTGGTCGGTCAGGTTCCCTATATTTGTCAATTTATCGTGTTAGTTTATAAAATTATGATTTTATAATTAATGAATAAAATTACGGGGATCAATACCTAGATTTCTCTTCGCATGTCTCACCAACTTGTATGCAACAAATGTTGCGTAAGATTTTGGTGATACTAGGACTAGTCACACTCATGGCAACTATGATGAGCAATTTATTTGGTAGTTTTTCATCCACTAATATAGCTCTCATATGTACGGACAAAAACTGATGCAGGACAATCTACAAAATTAGGAATTAATGAAGACATTCCTAATTTGGGCGCATTCCAATATTTTAAGCATATCTTTGGCTACGATTATCGAAATCGCGCATAAGACCACAATTCGGAAACGTCTCTTCATTGTTCACGTTTTCTCAGAATAAGTTGTCTTCAAATTCCGATATCTTATCTTTTGAATTATTAGTTTTAGTTAATTTTTACTATTTTAGGTAATAAATCATTTGCCAATTAAGAAGATCAATTAATTCTGATTGATGACCTAATTTATGGTAAAGTGACTTTTCTTTTATTTGAATCTTAATTAGGAGTAATTTTGGGATTTGCCTTTTTTGGAAAAATTCTAATTTAGGATTTTCAGCTATAAAAGTCTGGCTTATGGACTTAGTTTGATACACTGAATTTGATATTGAATATTGTTCAAACCGTAGAGCATAGTCTCTGGTTTTTCGCGATTTCTTGTGTTCTTCCTTGTAATTCGCTTGATTTAACTAACCTTCGGAATAATCGCTATTCTGTCCGGCGTCAGGTAGGGTGAGGTGGGGTCGGGGTGTTAGATAGGGCCTCGCCCCAAGATTAAGGCAGGGCAACATGTCGTCCCATCCTGCAAAAAAAACATAATAGATAATATTTTTATGTATTAAAACAAAAAAAATATAAAAAATAATAATAATAAACATGAGGCAGAACACACCCCACCAGGCACCAGCACAAGTTGGTCCCAAAAAAAATTCAGCCCCATGCAATGGTAGGGCAGGATGTTGGGTGACGGAGCGGGATGGCAAAGCCTCGTCGCCCAACCCTCATTGCTATCCTTTCATTAGGGGATTTGCTAAAAATTTCCCTGACTTTTTGTCATATTTAGGTAAAAATTATATTATAATTGTTGAAATATGAAGATTGAAGCTGGCATTGAAGCTGAATTGAGAAGATGCAATTGAATTGATGTGGGAACCAAGACAGAATATTTGGAAGCCACTGGATGAAATGAAGAAAACGTTTTCTTTGTTTTAAAGTCGTTTTCTATTTTTACTTGTTCTGTAGTCTTTAAAGGGAGTCACGTGTGCTGTGAGTACTGTATCAATTAAAAAAGTGAATTAGCAGAAACGATTCTTTGCTCAAAAGAGCGAAAATGATCTATTTCCAAACCCTATCAAGCAACTCAATTTCCGCATAGATTGCTATTAAATCTGAGTGATATTCTTAGATTTTACAATAATCGGTAGACTTAGTAGCATTCTTGGCCAGATTTGGTTAGATTTAGTCTGGGTTGTTCACTTGTAAATCTCGAATCCCCTAGATTTTAATTAGGTGATTTGGTAAATTTTC
Source organism: Pinguicula moranensis (assembly GCA_028565015.1). NCBI lineage: Eukaryota > Viridiplantae > Streptophyta > Magnoliopsida > Lamiales > Lentibulariaceae > Pinguicula > Pinguicula moranensis. The sequence continues at coordinate 2,470 of JAOWBN010015006.1, forward strand.
CAGATTCCAAACCTATGGGCCTCCACTAATTTAGAATCTCAATTGCACCTAATTACAATTTTGCCCCCAATAAATGCTTTCTAAAGTGAACTTTGAACCGCCGTTTCAGTTAAGTAGCGATCGATGGTTCATTTACGGTTCAGTTTGGTAAATCGTAATCGGTGATTTCTAAACTCGGGCAAAATTTGATAGTTAGTCGTGTCGCAACCATACCAGAACCATGAACCCTGCTGGAATCACGCCGGAATCGTAAGTCGATGATTCCGAACCAACGGTTCCAAACCGATTGAATTGCACCCAAACCCTTTTCCTTTCTGTTGGAAATTAAAATTTCAAACTAATTAAATATTAATCTTAATTGAATTAACAAAATTTACTCATTGGTCAAGTTAATGGGCCGCGAATTAGAAGAACCGCTGGGCCTTGTTACCTGCCCAACTGGCCCGAGCGTTACTAAGAAAAATTGAATGAAAAAATTCAACTGGGCTTTGTACTAAATAAGCATGTTGGGCCTGCGCGTTTTTTACTTATTAGGCCGTGTGTAAATCTTTGGACGCTCGAAGATGGGCCAGTGGGCCTTTGACATAAGAAATCCAAATTTCGGTCCGAGTGGTGGAGGCCGTCGATTCATTTTCTTCATCCAACGGTTGAATGCAGCTGTCGCAGAGTGAATGTCCATCCTGCCGTCCATTCGCCAACCTCATCTAACGGCTATAAATTGAAGTACACGGATTCTGTCCTGTTGGATTAATCGGGACCATCGAATACAAACACAAATCCAATGGTTCTGGGCAAGATCCGCAACTTAAACTGAAATCAAATCTGCACCATTGAAATCAAACAAATTCGACGGCTATTTTTCAAAACCCTTTTCTCGAGCAGAGGAATCGATCCAGGCCGTCCGTTTTCTGGAAAATTCCACGGCAAAAAATCAGATCTGAAACAACCCATCTCAACTGTCCAGACACTGGAAGATCCAACGGTGGACCGTACCGCACGCGTTTTTCAGACTGACAACTCAAATCTAGCCGTTCATCATCTGCAAAATCCAATGGTCTCTATCAAATCTCGTAATACCAAATGGTACTAAAATCCCAACCGTCCAAATGAAAGGGGATCGTGCGGCCATCCTTAAATCCCGCATCTCGAACAGAGCAGCAAATCCCAACCGCACAATCAAATTCAATCAACGATCTATATCAAACACACTGTCCAACTTTGACCTCCTCTTTCTAACCGTCCGATTAAAATTGATGCACAGAATTAGGTTCCAAATGGAACTGTAAACTCAGCCATCTGATCAAAAACCTACCGAACGAACAGGATTAAAACCAAAAAAATATATATACTTCAAAAAACCCAGAAAAATACAATTCATTCATTCAATTCATCCGATTTCATTTACTCTCCTCTCTTGATTCAACTGTCTTCTCTCTACAAGTCACTACGAATTTATCACAAGTATTTTGAAGGACGCTTCCTTCACAAAAATCACAGATCCTTTTTCAACACATTCAAACTTGCAACTGAAATCCCACGTTTTTCTTCAAATTCATTCAACTTTTCCTTTAAACTGCATCATCTACTCAAACTAATAGATAGTTTCGGATCTCAAGTCAATACTTGTAGATCTTTTACTATATCCTTTTTATTTTTGATAGTTTAGCCCTTAGATTATCATTTAGAGGCAACTGTTTTGCCCAAAAATTATTTATTTTTAGTGTTCATTGTAACATTCGCCGAGGACATTCAAAAATTGAATAAAGGCTATAAAGGGCTACCGGTTCCGGAGCTCAACGTGGATTAAGGAGATTATACATCTCCCGAATCACGGGCATTATATTTCGTCTCATTATATATAGCACTCTTTAAATTCTGCAATTATATTATTATATTGTTTATTGTGCTAACAAATTTGATACGGCACAACGAATCCTAACACTTTCATTATAAGAAGGTGTAAGCTTATGATCTGTCAGGATTATTTTGATCTTGTTTCTGTTTGCTTCTTTGCCATAGTGATTCAGTGTTCTTCCAGTTTATTATGTAGGCCCTTTTCTTCCTTTTTTTCTCTTGTGCTTTTTTTCTTCTGAATGTTTGCGGGCTCTGTTATTTTAGATTGGATGCATATATTTACGATGATCTAATCAAGGGACGCTGTTTTAATTGTCATTATGTATTCATTTTTTTGCCTTGTTATTAAGATAATTTTTTAAGTTTTTTTTGCTAATAATGGACTAGATTAAAATGACTCTATTAAATTCTAATATTTTAAATAAGGCTAAGACTAGGGATGGGCAGCAGGCGCGGGAAATCCGCGCCCGCCCGCACTCGCACCCGCCAGGCCCGCGCCCGTGCAGGAAGTGGGCGGATGCGGTAAAAATTTTCTCTACCGCAATATTTTTTGGGTGAAACGCGGATACCCATTTTTGTTTTGCGGTACCCGCATCCGCACCGCATAATTTTTTTATTTTATTTTTATTTTTATGCAGAAGTGTGGATTTAGATGTTTGAATCAGTAAACGTTCATTTTTGGTTTAGAAATTTTTTCAACTCTTACGACAAATAAGAAATCAAGAAAATGAAACCCTGGTTCGCGCCCAAACACCATATTGGGAACTAGTGCAATTTAATTCTATGGCCATTAGTGGGTAAATATTACAATTGATCCGTAATTTTAATCATCAAGAACATGATTCACATAATCTAATGAGTGTTGATATAAGCATTATTCTACTTCCAGTCTAGTGTTTCTTTTGATATTGTGGAGTGGGCAATTGGAAAACGGATATAATATGGTGTTAACTATTTATGTTTGGTTAAGATTTTGAAATTGTTATGAAATATTTTTGTTGGTAGTAGGTAAGATATTGGACTTTATTTGGTAATTGATCGATAAAATGCCATAAAGTCTCACTATATTTTTTAAAAAAAATCAGGTGTACTTATGCGGAATCTGCGGGACTTGTTCCGCACCGCACCACGAAAGTTCGCGGCTACGCGGAATCCGCATCCACCCGCAAACTTTTGCGGTGTAGTGCGGTAACATACTCTTCGTGGGCGGTACGCGGTACAGATTTTCGTTATCGCAACTTCCGCTGGCGGGACGCGGTATGGGATGTTTTGGCACCGCTCGCACCGTTGCTCAAGCCTAGCTAAGACTGCGTACATGTGACCCCAAGACCCCAACTTGGTTGAAAATATACTGGTAAGTTGTGGTGGCTATTAGGGGGTGTTTGAAAGTTCCATGGAAAATGAGCTTTTGGCTTTCGGCGGTGGAGAAGCCTATTTGAAGTGTTTGCGATTTTGACTTTTGGCGATTGACTTCTGACTTTTGGCGATTGACTTCTGACTTTTAGCGGTGGAGAAGTAAAAAAAAGCCCAAAAGTCAGAAGCATCTCTCGGGTAGCTTCTAGAGTACTATTGGCGATAACAATTTTATAATTATTTAAATTTTTAAAATTTTGACATTCGTAATTACCCTCATAAATAATTTAATATTTCTAAAATATCCTTAATTTGAGGATAACTTTGTCAATTTTCCAATTATAAGGTAAGAAAAGCACGTTTAAAAATAATAATTTCCAAACACTATATTTGTGACTTTTGGTGTAATAAAGCATATTTTGCAAACACTGTATTTGTGACTTTTGCTTTAATAAAGCATATTTTGCAAACACTTTCCAATTTATTCATGAAAACTCTTTTTTTAAAAGACCTTTTGAAAAGCTACTTCTGCGTAAGTACAAGAACTTGCAAACACTCCTTATTACGATATGCATGACCATTTGTTGCAAGTATGATTGCCATTTCTTTAGTTCACTTTTCAACTGAGACCATTTGAAATGCTGGCAGAAGGCTATGGAGTTTGGGGAACTTGCAGAAATCAGAGTTCTAGCAGGGACTGCATCATTATGTGCGGACATAAGTGTCTCCGAAACATATAATTATCTTGTAACAGGATAAACGTTGCTTTAATAACTGCAGTTCTTAACAGATCTCTAAACTGCGCATGCAATTTGTTCAATACTGGAGAGGCTTGTGCAACCATTGCATATGGTTGTGGATTTTCTTGCACTATTTTAGACTTAATTAGGAGAGGAAGAGGCCAGCAATCCAGGGTGATATTTATGCGCAAAGGTAAAGTTTACCATAGAATGATCTTTGATGGATAGTGTCAATATTATGTGTAAATTAATCCCTAAATTTTTTAGTCCTATTAGATTATAGTTCACATTTCTATTTAAACATTTATACTTTCTTTGTTCCCTTCCAGTGTGGGACTCCAACACCCCCTCAAGTCCAACTGAGCAAGCCCTGTTGAGACTTACTATTTATATTTTAGCCATGTACTGCACAATCAATACTTTTCGTAATCAGATGTCCATATTTCAATACTTTTCATGCTCACGGGTTCATATTTCATATAGTCGGATTAGTATATTTGTGGGTCTCATAAACCTTAGGGATCGTTACTTTGGCAGTGAAGCCTTTTTTTCTAACTTTGATACCATGTCAATATTTCAATACTTTTCGTGCTCATGGGTCTATATTTCATGTGGCCGGACTAGTGTAACTGTGGGTCTCATAAATCCTTGGGATTGTTACTTGAGTGATGAATCCTCTTTTTTTAACTCTGATACCATGTCAATATTATGTGTGAACTACTCAATAAAAACTTAATCCAATATTCGTTTGATTGTAGTTCACATTTATATTTATATACTTATACTTTTCTTCCTTTTCTGATATGGGACAACACCCTCCTTCAAATCCAACAGGGGCTTTTCTTCCTTGCTCGATGTGGGACAATACTCCCTTCAAGTCCAACTGAGTAAGCCCCTAGTTCACATTTATATTTTTATACTTCTTTTTTTCTTCCTTGTCCGATATGGGACAACATCCTCCTTCAAATCCAACAAGGGATTTTTTTCCTTGTACGATCTGGGACTACACCCCCTTCAAGTCCAACTGAGTAAGTCCTATTCAAAATTGTTGTTTATATTTAGCCATGTTCACATATTCATATTTCATATGACCGGGCTTAGTGCAATTGTGGGTCTCTTAGACCCTTTTGATCATTACTTGGGCAGTGAAACCTCTTTTATAGCTAATCTGCCAGAGGCTTGGACAAAGCAGGATATGTCCAAATACTTCTCCAACTTCGGATATGTTAGAGATGTGCACCTGCCACAGTACTTGGAAGGTTAGGGAGGACATTTGGTTTCATTAGATACCCTATAACTGACAACTAAAAGCTTAGAAGGGATACTCAATGGCAGAATGATAGGGACTTACAAGCTAGCTGCAAGCCTAATAAAAACAGTGCACACAATGTCCCAAAGGAAGCAATAGGCACAAACACGGACGGGAAGCACGAATCAGCAGAACATACCAGTTACTACAGGTGAAAAACCGTTGGGAATGAAATATTTACCTAAGCAAGATGAAGCTCTATGGCTGATGAACTTGCCTAGTTGCTAAGCTGAAGCCAACTGATGGAGCTGGAACAGTGCAACAAACATTGAAGGCTGCAGCTTACGGAGAGGTTGCAATCTCCACAATGTAAGGAGGCAAAATCTTGCTAACCCTGCAAAATGAGGAGCTAAAATCCAGATTGCTATCAGACGATCCAGTTTGGCTACTAACTGGGATAACTAAAATCAGAGATGGCCTTACCAATAAAGGGGTTGGTCGTGCCATCTGGGTAAGCATCCACGGAGCACCGCTCACCTACTGGAATGATAGGTTCTTCATGGAAGTGGCCATCTTTGTGGGACAAAGCATTAAAGTAGCAGAAACCACAACAAATAAAACAAATCTGTAGGCTGGACGGGTGCTAATTGTAATTGGTTCCCTAGATAGGATTGCAAAATCGATAGAGGTGGAATTGGGGGATGAAATTCTGAAACTAACGATGCAAGAAGGAGCTCTACAATCACTACCTAAAGAATTGAAGATCCGCAAGGAAATTGTGCAAAAATCTAACGGGAACTCACAGTTGAGCGGGAAAGATTTCTCGGAACTAATTTCAGTGACATCAACGCAACGGGGGCGACTGATAAGCCTGATGCGCCGTGTAGACAGGGGCAGGGGTCCGTAGACGACCATAATAGATAGTTCAAAGGAGCCGTTGGAGGTGACAGAAACTCTTCCAACAGCAGTAATTGACGCTCAAAAAGTCGCGCAAAACAAGGTGGCGAGCTGCTCAAAAAAATAGTAGAAAATCTGCATGAAAGGAGATTGAAATCTCTAGATTTGGGGCGTTGAGCTGTTGGGCCTAATATGCAAGAATTGTTTTATGCGGTACCTGGACTTCTTTCACGAGCCCAACGACAAAAAGAAAAAGATAAGCCCAGAATAGTTGGACCAGTGAACAAGCTGTGGGACAAAAAACCTGGACAGAATGAGGAAGGCCCATATCAGGTAAAGATAACAGATTATTTGAAAACTGATAATTTTATTTTTGTGCAGGAAAATAAACAGGTAGCAAAAGACAAAAATAAAGGAAAAAGGAAACTAACAGTGGCTGAAAACGCAGAATTACAAAAAGAACAACTAAAGAAGACAGCGAAATACTATAAAGATATGGCAAGTATGCCAAAAAAGGAAGAAGCAATGAGAAGAGAGCAGAAAAAGGCTGCAAAAATAACTAAGCAATCTTCATATAATGTATTAGTTAGAGAGGTTGCATGCTTAAATTCCAAATATGATGCATGGTTAAAAAAAATAGGAAGCACAAATAGTAGAATTAGGGCATGAAATAAAAATGCAATTAAATGCACCTATAAAGGAGCTTCTAACCATCGTTAGTCAACTGGAACAACGAGATCAAAACAATATTAAAGCAATAAAACAAAATGCACAAATAGAGGTAGATAGTGAATATGAAAAAGAAAACTATATGCTTATCACAACCTATAATGTAAGAGGTTTAAGGGACAAACAAAAATGAAGAGATATCAAAAGAATGATCTGGAAAGAAAGAATACAAATGATATGCATACAAAAAACAAAATATGAATCAATAAGCTCTATGGACTGTAGTGAAAATCTGGCCAACTAATAGATTTGAATGGAGAGCTAAGCAGGCAGAAGGAAAATCAAGTGGGCTATGTATCTGAGACCCAGTAATTTTTGAAATAGAAAATAGTTGGGATGCTTATGGTATGTTTGCCGTAGCGGGACTATGGGGGGCTAATAAAACAAAAATCACAATAGTAAATATATACTCCCCATGTGAGTATCAAGCAAAGAAACAATAATGGGCATAAATTCTTACACTACTACGATAAACCCCAAACAAATTATGGTGTCTATGTGGGGATTTTAACGCAGTTAGAGAGATAGATGAGAGAAAACCTTTACTAGAAAGCCCCACAAATGAAATGAAAGAGTTTGATATGTTTGTGAGGCAAACAAATCTTGTAGATATGCCACTGCAGAGGCATCGGTTCACAAGAACGAATGAACGATACACCTCAGACAGTCGGCTGGATAGGTTCCTCCTTTCACCAGAATGGATACTTGCATGGCCAAACCTCCATCAGATAGCAATGCAAAAACAAACTTCAGATCACAGACCAATAATGGTTAAGCAAGAAGTAATCGATTGGGGGCAAACTCCTTTTTGAACTTTAAATTGTTGGAATGATCATAACGAATTTAAACAATTCATCAAAACAACATAGGAAAGTAATGGGTACTATGGAAGACGTGGATATAACTTCAATATGAAACTTAAAAATCTAATGAATGCCCTGAAGGGCTGGAATAAGGAGGTCTTTGGACATGTAGGAACTAGCATAGAAAATAAATAACGATTAATAGCAGAATGTGAAGATAAGACAGAAACACAAGTATTAATAGAAGAATAATTAATGCAAAATAAAGAAGACAAAAAGGACCTATAAATTGTACTTAGACGGCAAGATAGAATTTTATACCAAAAGTCAAGAACAATAGGGCTAAAAGAAGGGGAAGGGAACAAGAAATTCTATCATGCAAGAATTAAAAAATATCGACAACGAAATGAGTTAAGGGGATTAAATATTAACGGGACATGGACCAAAAATGTGAATGAAGTTAAAATGGTATTAAAGAACACTTTAAAAAATACTATTCTACGGACTACCAAGGTAGAATAGACCTAGCGATAATGGCCCCAAATAGACTTAATGAGGAGGATAATGAAAATCTAGTAAAATTATTCACAGAAGAGGAAATTAGAGAAACGGTATGGTCGTGTACATCAAATAAGAGCCCAGGACCATATGGTTTTAATTTCTACTCTATAAAAAGACATTGGGAAATGATTAAAAAGACTTTTTCTTACAACAATTTCATGAAAATAATAAATTAATCAAAAGAATTAATTTCACACACATAGTGTTAGTGCCAAAGATAGGGAGTCCAGAAAGAATTGAACATTTTTTGCCCATATTATTGGTGGGAAGTGCATACAAAATTTTAGCAAAAATTCTAGCAAACAGACTAAGCAGTGTGATGCCTAAAATTATCTCCCCATATCAGATGGGCTTCATTAAAGAAAGACAAATCACGGAAGGGATGATAATTGCTAATGAGATAATTTAGGAGGAAAAAAGAAACGAAAGGAAGGCAATACTTTTGAAAGTGGACTTCGAAAAAACATTCGATTCGGTAGATTGAGGATATCTACTAAAGATGCTAAAAATTTGGGATTTTGTGAAAATGGATAAATTAGATCCAAGAATGTATTACATCAGTTACTGCTACGGTACTGGTTAATGATAGCCCATCTGGAGAGTTCGCATTGCAAAGAGGACTAAGGTAGGGAGACCCTCTGTCCTATTTCCTATTTCTAATTGCAATAGAAGGACTTTACCTAATGATAGAATTGGCAACCAAAACAAACAAATGGAAACCACTGTATTTCGGTAAATTAAGAATACCAATATCACACTTACAGTATGCAAATGACACTCTACTCTTCTGTAAAGGAGATGAGGAAAGTGTACATACTATGAAAGACATCTTGAGGTTATTTGAAATGACTTCAAGACTAAAAGTCAACTTTTTTAAAAGCTGCCTAATAGGAGTAAATGTTCAAAGCACGTAGCTCCAAACTTATGCTGACAAACTTAATTGTTTGACAACTAAGCTTCATCAAGTGTACCTTGGACTACCATTAGGGGCCAACCCTAGAACAAAGTAACATGACAACCAGTGATATAAAGAATAACTAAAAGAATTAAGAGCTAAGAAAATGTATATCTTGCCTATGGTGGTAGGATAACCCTCATTAAATGAACACTTACAGGACTAGCAACATACTATTTATCAGCATTTAAAGCACCAAAGAAAATATTGAAAACAATACGCAAAATACAATCCAAATTTCTATGGGGATGAGGGGGTAAGTCTAAAAATAAACATATACATTGGATAAAATGGGATAATATATGTCAAGACATAAAAAGTGAGGATTAGGAATAAAAAATTTAGAATTATTCAATACAGCCTTATTAAAAAATGGCTCTGGAAAATCATGTCGGATAACGAAAGTCTATTTAGCAATATCATCCAGTCATTATATCTTCAACCAGAAGGAATGCATAGAGATTGGAAGTGATATTAGCTTCCAACCGAGCATCGAAATAATGGAAGGGCCTCAATAAGTCAGTATGCTCCTCCTATTGGTTTCACAGTAATGTGAAGAGAAAAATAGGGAATGGAAAGGATACAAAATTCTGGCATTCGATGTGGACTATCCTAGGATGTCCATCAGATGTATCACATCGGTTATACTCGATTGCCTCCGATAAAGAGGCAACGGTAGCAGAGAAAATATGTCTGGAGAGTGAAGAGCTTGTGTGACTCTGGCATTGGCGTAGACCTCTTTATGCATATTAATTATTACTAATAGCAGTTCTAAAATCTCTTATTGCAGGTGTAGAGATAACCGAGGGTGTGGTGGATAGCTGTAGATGGCAACCGGACAAAGATAAACAGGTATACACGGTGAAAACAACATACATAATACTGATAAACTTTATGGGTTATACCTTGCAGGAACAAGAAGGACTTGCTGCAAGTTGGGGGGAAAGGTTCTCCGCGAAGAATCCTAGCTTTTGTATGGCGACTAAATCAAGAGCGTATAGCGACGTTTGACAAGCTATATAGCAGGAGAATACCCACGGCTCAGTTACCGACACCAGGATGCGCTTTCTGTCATAAGCATGAAGAGACTCTGAGACACACATTTTTTTTAATGTAATAGTTCATACAAAATGTGGCAAAAATTATACAAATGGCGTATGAATCAGTGGGTAGCAATAAACCACAACAACACTACATACTTTACTTAGGCGTCATCAAACAAAAAAAGTGGAATGAAGTGTGGAAATCGATTTGGCACAACATAGTTTGGGATATGTAGAAAGCAGGAAATGCTAACATATTTAAAGGAATTGAGCCTTGTATGGACTTGATTCTAGAACACACCAAAGTCGCTACTTGGTTGTGGGCAAATGCATATGATAAGCTAGAAGTTGGGTTAGGGCTATCAGATTGGCTACGAAATCCGCAACTATGTTGTAATTTTTCATGGGGCTAGTTGGATCCAGATGATGTACATATTTTTTTAGGCTTGAGCCTATTTTAATAAAATTATTAATTTTTTGGATAAAAAAACATAGGCAGCTTTCAGATCTAAATTTCCAAGCTCTTCATTTTACTTCATCACATATTTACCGGTCCTGCCACCTTTTTTTTTTGAATATCGAGGTATCCGGGGCTTGACTGATCACCCGACTAATCCTCGAGGTGTAATACACAATGCCCCCAATGCTTACACCGATTAAATCACGGGTCAAAACCCGTGGGACGTGGCCCTACCGCATTGCCTATAGTGGGAATTTTGTATTCGTTCCAGTGAAAATTCGAACTCGAGACCTCTGGGCAAGCTCTGATAGTCTCGGTCCTTACCACTAGTTTATTAAATTTTTGCTTTTGCCTTTTTTTAAGCCCATAATATTAGTCCTTTTTTTTCCTTTCCTACTAGTTTATTAAATTTTTTAATATTTTTAACTTTAAATACAGAAATTATTTTCTAATTTTCATTTATACTGGTTTCCAAGGATGAATCTTGAAGATTTTAAGGGTGTGAAAATGTTAAACTGTTATTGTAGGGGTAGGGGGTGCGGTCGATAATTTAAAAATTAATGAATGATTATATTTTAAAACTATTAAAAATAAAGATATATTAATTTCCATATATATATATATATATATATCCCCTTTACTTCTCCCTACAAGTTTAAAAAAAAAATTAGCTCAGGAGAAAGAAAAAAAATCTTGGTTCACTCTTTATCAGTATTGAAAATGATCAATATTATGTGGCCTGTGGGTGTCAAATCTTCAACTATGCCTAGTCTGCTAAATATTAGCTTTTGCTAAAGTTTTTGGAGTTGTGGTGTAGCTCGTACCTCATCTCATCTGCAGAAGCTGTTAGAAGGGCAAATTGTTACATTGCTCTGTCTGACTTTTGAAATTGTTAGCAAGATCCACAAAATAAGGGAGGCTAATGACAAATCCCACAAGATCCACAAAAAGGGGTCTTCATTTACCCTCAAGATCTCTCCTTCCCCTAATATAAATATGTGTAGATGTAAACATAAAAGGATTATCGAATGAAATCAAAAACTTTCGATACAAACTAACTTGGTATCAGAGCGTTGGTGATCAAATCAATCCCATGTTCATCATCTACCAGATTTTCTTACCCTCAAATATCTTATCTCCGTTACTGAAATCTTAACACTTCAACCCCGGGTGTTTGGGTGTTCCATGTTCGTCCACATTTCTAAGTTGACAAAATAAAACTAGATCCATGTGCCATTAAGTGTGTATTCATTGGGTACGGGACCACTAAAAAAGGGTACAAGTGCTTTGATCCTGTGTCTCGACGTGTATTCATCTCTATGGACTGTGATTTTCTTGAAACTGAATATTATTTTAACCAATCCACTGGTCAAGGGGGACAGTGCCATACGTATGATCCATTGAGTTGGTTAATCGACCTACCTCTCATGTCTACAACGCCACAAACAAACTTGCCTGAGGATGTCCCACAAGAGTCAGATGAGCAGACCACCAGGCTACCCACTATTGACGTTGAACAGGGCACTACTTCACACACCCTCTCTTCCCGGACTGATATCAATGAGGTTAGTTCACAAGATTCCCTACATGTGCCTAATATTATAGATGAATATATTGCTTCTGACTGGACAGGACTTGAAGATGTACAAACAAGGCGGGAACTACCACCCAGGAGCACTAGGGGTGTTCCACCTAAACGGTATGAACCTGAGCACTTTTCAAGATCTTCACGATATCCGGTAGCTAACGTGGTCAGAGGGAGCTATGGTACTGCATTCCCTGTAGCTTTATATTCAAAGAAAATACCACACACAACTCAAAGAGGCTCTACTACAACCTGAGTGAAAACAGACCATGGAACGAGAAATGAATGCTCTGAGAAAGAATAATACTTTGGAATCATGTTGTCTTCTAGCAGGAAAGCGATTTGTTGGGTGTAGATGGGTGTTTGAGTAAAAAGAAAGGCCGATGGATCTATTGAACACTATAAAGCAAGATTGGTGGCAAAAGGCTACACACAGGTATATGAGATTAATTATTCTGAAACTTTTTCTCCTCATGCGAAGATAGATACTATTAGGGGGGGCTTGGGGCCCGTCCTGCCCCCACCCCCAACCCCTATTAAATATTATATTGTTAAAAAAAATAATAATATATAAATATTTTGTTATAAGGATTTTTATATATGTTTTGTAATTATTTTTATTAAAATTAACTTTGTAGTAGATTAAATAGTTAAAATTTTATTTTTTATTATTATTTAAGCTGATAAAATTATTATTTTTCATAATTATTGAGTAAATAAATTTTTTTATTATCATCACCACCTAGCTCAAAAAAATACATAGTCCCCTAAATTTTTTTTACCGATATAAATTATTTTTGTGCATCCCAAAAAAATTTTTAGCCCATCCTAAAATATTTTTCTGGATCCTCCCTTGCAATCTCACCCTTATAATCTATTTAAAGAGGTTGTTTTCGTTGTAACCCAATATGCATTCGTCATTTGATGTATTGAGTTCCAACAACTTTATTAATAGAAGTACTGAAATTTAATAGTTATTTTAATCTGGTACATTATTAGCACAAAGCTAAAAGAATTATCAACAACACATAGTATCTCAAACACAAATAACAGTGTCCTTGAAGTGAGATCAACTACGTTAGACACAAGTAAGGTAACATGAAGCTTCTCTCATACAAACATTAGTGGATTAGAGCGAGCCAAAACACCCTCTATTAGAGAGATCCTCGTACAAAAAGACACAAAACATGTTATATTTGTTCAAGAAACAAAGACGATTGATGTATAGCGCATGACCATCTCAGCCATTTGGAGACATGAAAATTTCGATATGGTCTACAAACCGTCAGTAGGTGTTTCTCGAGAAATCTTGTGTAGATGGAAGCTAGGCTAATTCAGTTTGATACCATGAGATATGTGTAATGCTTTTCTTTCAAGTTTCGGTAGGGGGTAGTCATAGTCTTTTTAATTATTATTATTATTATTATTATTATTATTATTATTATTATTATTATTATTTGAGTAACTAAAATTGCATTAATAAACTGCGAAGTAAAACATAAAACAATGATGGAACGAGTAGGGAGCCACCAATGAACCACCGTACATATATATTCAGGACATAGTTTTACTACAAGTTCATGGGGTTCTTAATTGCAGCTGATAAATCATCAAGTATACTTTTTTGATAGGTAGTAATGCCGTTGGCCCAGGTTGGGCAATGTGTCTTGCCCCTTAAGCCTTACTGCGTGCACTGGGGAGCAGATAACCACTATCGACTACTGGCCCCAGTTACATACCCCCTAGTCGGTATCCCAGCTGGACCCCGTAAAGGGGCAGGGGCTCATCCAGACTAATCCAGATAACAATGCAGAGCTGGTAACCAGCGGGTTTCGAACTCTCGACCTCACTAGACAAGCCCTATGTGTCAAAGGCCGAAGCCGTTAGCCCAACTCGCACCGTTATCATCAAGTATACTTGGGAGTGACTATAAATATTTGCACAACTTGCGCTATAGTGGAATGTTTAAAAGATAAAAAAAAAAAAATCTAAAAAATTAACATAATAACAAAATGATTTAAAATAAAATTTAAATTAAAAATTAGAACCGAATATACTGAACAGAAACAAACGAAACATCATAATACAAAAAACGAAGTGAAAAAATGAAACGAAACAAAACGAATGGAATACAATAAAAAAATGAAAAAAAAAATACAAAACAACAACTATTATGTATTGAATATCCATGTGCAAGGTCAATGGAAAATAGTAATCATTAAATACACTGGTAGAAATATATGACATTGTATATGTCATGAAGAAATACAAATAGTTTGCATTAAATGTAAATTTCATGCTATATATGTGTTTGGCATTGTATGAAAAGAATACATCTTGAAAGTTGAGGAAGTTAAGAAGAAAACATACATTAGTTAGATTGTTTTTGTTCTTTGCATTCTTATGTTGTTATTAACATTAACTTAATTATTTCAGAACACGTTATTAGCACGACTATACTGTCGGGCTACTAGCACGAGGTAAAATGCGTTAATTAGTGTTATAATGTGTAATCTTTCTAAATTTGAGTTTGTTGCTCTTAACATCACCAGAAAGAATTACTTGCATCAATTCTTGATACGGAAATCCATCTAAATGCTATGGGTCTCGAAAATATCATAAAAAGATGCAAATAAAACATCTCAACAAGATAAGGCGAAAGCCATGATATTTATTCGTCACCATATTAATGAGAGACTCAAAACAGAATACCACAATATTAAAGATTCTGCAAATCTTGGAAAAAATCTAAAAGAGAGATATGGTCACCCAAAAAAAGTAATAGATCTAAAAGTTCATTATGATTGGTTGCATTTATGCTTACAAGATTTTAAATCTGTAAGCGAATACAATTCTATCATGTTCAAAATTAGTTTTCAACTGAAGTTATATAGGGAAAAGATTATCGACGGGAACATGCTAGAGAAAATATTCTCTACTTTTTATGTCACTAATATGCTCTTGCAGCAGCAATATCGTAAAAATGATTTTAAAAAGTACTACGAACTGATTTCGTGTCTTTTTGTGGCTGAACAAAATAACGAGTTTCTAGTGAAAAATCAATAATCACGCCCCAGTGATTAGGATCCATTCCTGGAAGTGAATGCGAATACATTTAACCAAGGCCCTCACCGTGATTGTGATCGTGGTCGTGGACGTGAAATTAAGGAAATCATACTTACTTTCGCCGCAATAATCTCAATAATACAAATAACCATTAGAAGTGGGAGAACAATGAAAATCTACAAGATCGCAACAAGGAATTTTAGGGCAACAAGAATGTAAAATGTTTGTCATCGATGTGGAATGAACAATCATTTGTCTCGTAGCCGCCGTACGCCAAAGTTACACATTGTAGAACTTTATCACACTTCTAAAGCTAAAGAGAAGAATGCGGAGACAAGTTTAAAATCTAATGCCGAATGTAGAAATGAATTTTGTTCAAGATGATTTTCTTCATGGCAAATTTGATTTGATACATTTAGATGTTGCTGATTTTCTTGTCCACCCTGATCTTATGAATAGTAGCGAAAATATCTAAATTTTTTATCTTTTATTTTGTTCTCAATATTATGCTTTATTTATTATGTAATTGTTACTTAATTATAAGTTTGATTTTGTTTATTATTACTTTCTTTTATTTATTTATTGAAGATTATGGATTTATCTAAATCAAATAAAGAAGATGTGTGTCTCGTAGACAGTGCAGCAACACACAACCTACTCAATAATAATTTTTTTTTTTTATTTCTACAAGAAAAGCGTATGTTAATACAATATCTGGTAGTGCTAATTAATTGAAGGCTCAAGCATAAATTGTACTACCACAAGGGACAAACATTATAATTAATGATATTTTATTCTCATCTAAGTCTCGACGAAATTTATTGAATTTTAAAGATATTCGAGAAAATGGATATCATATCGAGACTATAAAGGGAAAATATGAAGAATACTTATGCATTACATCAATTATTTCGGGTAACAAATACATCTTAGAAAGATTACCTGTAATGTTCTATGGATTGTATTACACAACAATAAGAATAGTTGAAGTTTATGCTGTCAAAAGTCTAAAGACTACTAAAACTTTTAAAGTTTGGCATGACCAATTGGGTCATCCCGGATCATTTATGATGTAAATAATTATAGAGAATTCATGCGGTCATTCAATGAAAAATAAGAATATTTTTCAAACCAGTGAATTTTCATGTGTTGCTTGCTTTCATGGAAAACTAATTACAAGACCTTCATTAAATAAAGTTGGGTATGAAAGCCCTACATTTAAAAAAAAATTCAAAGAGATACATGTGGGCCTATACATCCACCATACGAACCATTTAGATATTTTATGGTTCTGATTAATGCATCAACTAGATGCTCGCATGTATGCTTATTATCTACTCATAATTTAGCTTTTGCACGATTACTTGTATAAATAATTCAGTTGCGGGCTCATTTTCCTGATTTTCAATGAAGAAAATTTGCCTAGATAATATTGGTGAATTTTCATCACAAGTCTTCAATGACTATTGTCTGTCAATTGGAATAACCATTGAACATCTTGTTACACATATTTATACACAAAAAGGTTTGGTTGAATAATTTATTGAGCGTTTCCAATTGATTGCAAGGCCAATATTTTTGCATTTTAAACTCCCCGTATTCACTTGGGAACATGCAATTTTGCATGCAACAACACTTATTTGTATCAGGCCAATCAGTTAGAATAATTTCTCCCCGATGCAAATGGTTTATGGTCAAGAACCAAACATTTCTCGTCTAAGAATATTTGGATGTGCGGTATTTGTGCTAATTGCTCCTCCACAACGCACGAAGATGGTCCTCAAAGGAGGATGAGAATATATACTGGATATAAATATCTCTCAATAATTAAATATTTAGATCCATCGAGTCGAGATTCATTTGCAACAAGATTTGCTAATCGTCATTTTGATGAATAAATTTTTCCAACATTTGGGAGAGAAAATAAATAGCTAGAAAGGATAATATCCTGATATGAATCTTCACTATTACATTTTGATCCTGGTTCTCGACGATATGAACTTGAAGTTCAAAAGATTATTCATTTGCAAAATTTAGCTAGAAAGGATAATATCCTGGTATGAATCTTCACTATTATATTTTGATCCTCGTTCTCGAAGATATGAACTTGAAGTTCAAAAGATTATTCATTTGCAAAATTTAGCAAATCAATTACCAGATGTGTTTACTAACCTGAAGAAGGTAACCAAGATTCATATACCAGCTGTAAATGCTCTAGTTAGACATAATGCCCCAGAAAGACAAATTTCTATAGTAAATGAGTCTAAATCATGCATGAAGCGTGGAAGACCAATCGGTAAGATAAAAATCCTCGAAAAAAAAGGAGCAAACATAGAAAATGGTCCAAAAGATTATATAAAATCTTCATAAGAGACTCTTAATACTCCAGAAGAGGCAAACGACATAAATGAAGAAATTAAGGTACCTAAAAATGAGGAGATCTTCATAAATTATGTTGTACTGGAAAAAAAATGGAATTGAGATTAAACAAACGTCGACTATATTTTTGTTTATAATATAGCATGCGATGTAATGAAAGAAAATGAGGATATTAAACCTACATGTATGAGGAATGTAGGCGCATACATGATTGGCCAAAATGAAAGAAAAAAAACCATTGCTTCAGAGATCAGTACTTTAGAGAAACATGAAGTTTTTGAACCAATACTCCCTATACCAAAAGGTATAAAATTAGTCTGATATAAATAGTATTTATGCGGAAAAGAAATTAGAAAAATGAAGTTGTGAGATACAAACCATAAAGTTCAAATTTTTGAGAGATTTATTTGATTAAATTGAATAAATCCCTATATAGATTGAAATAATCTGGACGTAAGTGGTTCAATTGTTTGAGCATATACCTATTAAATGCATGCTATCAAAATGATCCAATATGCCCATATATTTTTATAAAGAGATCTGGATCAGAACTTGTTATCATTGATGTTTATGTAAATGACTTAAATATTATTGCAACTCCTGAAAAGTTATCAAATGCAGTAGCTTGTTCGAAGAAATAATTTGAAATGAAAAACCTTGGAAAAACAAAATTGTGTTTAGATCTTCAAATTGAGCACTTGACAAAAGGAATTTTTATGCATCAATCTAATTATTTGGAGAAAGTACTAAAAAGATTTTATATGGATGAAGCACATCCATTGAGTACACAAATGGTGGTAAGATTACTTGATGTGAAAAAGGATTTATTTTGCCCTCATAAAGAAGGTTAAGAACTTCTTGGTCCTAAAGTGTCATATTTTAGTGCAATTGGAGCATTAATGTATCTTGTTAATTATATACGACCTGATATATCATTTGCAGTAAATTACTAGCAAGTTATAATTATTCTCCAACTAGAAGACACTATAATGGAATAAGACATGTTTTTCGATATCTCCGAGGAATAATGGATATATGTTTATATTATCCCAATGTATCTAATCCAAAATTAATTGGTTATGCTGATGTTGGATATTTATCAGATCCACACAAAGTTAGATCTCAAACAAGTTATCTATTTACTTGTGGAGGTATAGCTATTTTGTGGCATTCTGTTAAACAAATATTAGACGCTACTTCCTCCAACGATGAAGAAATCTTTGCAATTCATGAAGTAAGTCATAAATGCATTTGGTTAAGGTCCATAATCCAACATATTCGTGGAATATGCAGCTTGAAGACCAAAAAAGACATCCCAACTATTCTGTATAAAGATAATGTAGTTTGTATTGTTCAATTGAAACAAAGTTTCATTAAACGGGATAGAACCGAATATATATCACCAAAATTTTTCTTTACACATGACCTTCAAGATAAATGAGATATCAATATCCAGCAAATTTGATCAAATGACAATCTGACAGATTTGTTCACCCAAGCACTTGTAGGATCAAATGGTCGATTTCTAAAATTTTGAACACTTTCAAGTTCGAATCAATTAATGAAATCGAACCCAAAAATTTGCTAATTCGTTTTTTAGGAACTCAAGGAAAGTTGTACTTACCTTGTTTGGCCGCAAAATCAGAAGACTCGCCGGATTTCGAATGGAAATCGGCAACGAAACCGATCACGAAAATCTCTAATAAGATAGATTCGCTACCCGGAGCACTCCCAGGCTCGTGCAGGAGCTACTAGACTCAAATTCCGGCGGAAATAAATATCGAGCACCTCGATTTTTCTTGTCGGTCGGACGTTTCTTCACGAAGAAGATGATGGAAGCGTGTGTTGGAAATCTCTTGTATTTGACCGACTGGAATTGGATATATATATATATATATCCCTCATTTCATTTGGGCTTTTTGGCCCAAATTCAATTTAATGAGAATTGAGTTCTCAGTTGGGCTCAAAGCCCACTTGATACTAAAATAGTTTGAGCCCAATTAATTCTTGGATTACTTGGGCTCAAAACGATTACTTGGATTTAATCTCATTAAACCCAATTAAATTGCAATTGAATTGGGTGGTCCTACAAAATCCCAATTAGTTATCGTCCGTGAAATTCGCCAATTATGTTTCACATAAGTAATTATTTAATTCTTCAGTTCACCAAATAGCGACCTGATAGGATCCATATCTAAATCGGCACTATCATAAGCGACATCTAGCAATACATTATGATCCGATTTAATATAGATAATCGCGATCTTATAAATCCCATTTAGTAGCTTACCGTTATGACCCCTCAGTTACGAAAGGCATTAGATAACCCCACGTGATACACATTCATTACCCAGAATTATGAATATCTCAGATAACTGAATTAATACTATATGAC
>JAOWBN010015007.1:0-10842 GCA_028565015.1 Pinguicula moranensis
CAACCCATTGGAATGGTTCAGCTTCTCTTGGCCTGAACTTTGATTTTTTCTTCTCTAGAAACCTTTCCTTCCTAAAATATAGCCATACTCAGTCACCTAGTTCGAAAGTAACCTTCTTTCGATCCTTGTTGGGCTGTTTGGCATATTGAGATATTCTCTTCTCAATATTAGCTCGTGCCTTATCATGTATGGTCTTCACAAATTCAACCTTCTTCTTTCCATCTAAATTCAATCTTTCACTCAAAAGATTGAAATCACAAACAATTTCTGAAGGTGAATATTGTGTAGCTAAATAAATACCCCTATTATATGCAAATTCAACATGTGGTAAATATTATTCCCAAGTTTTCAAGTTCTTAGATATGAGTGCACGCAGCAAAGTCCCTAAAGTTCTATTGACAACTTCAGTTTGTTCATCAGTATGGGGATGGCAAGTAGTTGAAAATAATAACTTAGTCTCTAACTTAGACCACAAAGTTTTTCAAAAGGAACTCAAGAATTTTGCATCCCTATCAGAAACAATAGTCATATGCACACTACGCAATCTAGCAACTTATCTAAAGAATAAATCTACGACATGAGAAACATCATCAGTTTTTTTTGGTAAGGTATAAAAATAAGCCATTTTTTAAAATCTATCCTCAACAACAAAATCGGATCCCTCCCCTTCTTCGACTTTGGTAACCCCATAACAAAATCTATTGAAATATCAATTCATGGTTTATGAGGAATAGGTAAAGGGGTGTACAATCTATGAAGATTCAATCTAGATTTAGCCAACTTAGATGTCACACATTTATCACGTACACGAATAATATTATGTTTCATGTTAGGCCAATAAAAATGATCTTGCATGACATAATAAGTTTTAGCTATCCCAAAGTGTCCCATTAGTCCCCCACCATGAGCTTCCTTTACATGTAGCTCCTGTATAGAACACATAGGCATGCATAAACAATTTTCATGGGGAAAAAAACCCTTCATGCCTATAAAACTTCTCAAAACTAGGCCTTTCACATACCATATAAGTCTTTTCAAAGTCGTGATCATCATCATATAAACCCTTAATATGCTCAAAGCCGAGTAACTTAGTTTCTAACATAGAAATAAGGGAATACCTTTGAGAAAGGGCATCAACAATCACATTCTCCTTACCTTACTTGTACTTGATTACATAAGAAAAGATATCGATAAACTCGACCCAATTGGCGTGTCTTCTGTTGAGCTTTTGCTGGCTCTTGATGTGCTTCAAGGACTCATGGTCTGTGTGGATCATGAACTCCTTTGACCATAGATAGTGTTGCCAATTCTATAAAGCTTGAACCAAAACATACATATCTTTGTTGTAAATTTGGGTAGTTCATGGTAGCACCACTCAACTTTTCACTAAAGAATGCAATTGGTCGTCCTTATTGCAAAAGCACTGCAGAAATACCTACACATACTCAATCTCAAATGTCTTATAAAAGTTAGACAGAGAAAGTAAAGGAGCTTGAGATAACTTCCCTTCTATAAGTTCAAATGCCTTCTCTTGCTCTTCTCCCCACTTGAATGGCATATTCTTCTTGATTACCGCTGTGATTGGGGTGATTAAACTACTGAAATCACGCACGAAGCAACTATAAAAGCTAGCCAAGCCGTGTAAACTCCTTACTTGGCTCACGAATGTGCGCGTTGGCCACTCTTTGATAGCCCTTACCTTCTCTTCATCCACTTCAATGCCATTCTTTCTTACAACGAAACCAAGAAACACAAACTTGTCCTTGCTAAAAGTGCACTTTTTAAGGTTAGCGTATAAATTTTCCTTTTGAAGAACTTCCAACACATTTCTAATATGCTCAACATGCTCATCTAAGCGTTTCAAATAGATCAATATATCAACAAAATAGATAACCACAAATTTTCCAAGGAAAACTTTTAAAACATGATTCATGAGTCGCAGGAAAGTACCAGAGACATTAGTTAATCTAAAAGGCATAACCAACCATTCATACAATCTATACTTAGTCTTAGATGCACACTTTCATTCATCACCTTCCTTTATACATATTTGATGATATTCACTTTCAAATCAATTTTGGAAAATAAACATGCACCACGCAACTTATCAAACATATCATCTAACCTAGGAATACGGTGATGACATTTTACTATTATGTTGTTGATAGCTCTACAATCAGTACATATCTTCCAAGATCCATCCTTTTTAGGCATGAGTAGCATGGGTACGGCGCATGAACTTAGGCTTTCTCTGGCATACCCTTAGCTAGTAACTCATCCATTTGCCTTCACAACTCTTGTCTCCTCAAGGCTACTTCTCTAGGCTGGTCTATTTGGTACGGTAGCTCTGGGAACAAAATCAATTCAAAAATTATGTATTCATTATAGATATTTTACATATATTTTACTATCTTTTGGTATTTTTTAATTATTTAATTTTTTATGTTTAAATTTAAATCATTAATGCATATTTTGGGGAAAAAATATGTTTGATGCGCTTCCTTGAGCCCTTCGATTCGCCATTGGCATATACACTTAGGAACCAGAATCATTGATGGCATATTAATCGCCACTAATCGGTTAAACGGTGCTCGATTAACCACCAATTCGTAGTTAACCAATGATTTAATTGGTTATGTTTAGCCAGTTCACTCCATCATAGTTTTGACCATTTTTTAATTTTCTTATATAATTGATGGTTAATGTTCGATTCGGTAAATAGCCAATTACTATTTTTCAGAAAATGAATTATAATCGAACCAAGGTTATAAACTCAATCATAAACGCCGGTCTGATTCCGATAAGGTTTATTTTGACCAGCTGTACCAATTAGCACGGAGATTATAAGTGAACAAAATAGTTGTATCTCATTAAATTTATTCTGATATATTAAAATTTAAAAATCGTGCTTTAAATATTATCGTGTTTGTCTTGAAATACACTGCCCCTCTGTCGCTGAGATTATGATAGGACCCTTTGATGGAGTGCGGGCCCCATCAATTCATACTTCTTTAAACTATGTGGGCCCACCAGTGGCATCAGCGGGTCCCACCACACACGCTCACATCACATGGAGCCAAACTAAACTAGTCAGTCAATCCCCTTCATTTCCTCGTTCGATTTCATCCGGTTCTCCGAAGTTTAGGCCTTAGGGTGTAAAAATACAAGAAAAAATAATTTAAAAAAAGTAAAATTTATTAATCAAATCGTCTGACAAATCTATTTATAGATTCCCCTAATGTGTGAGTTTACATGCTGTGATCTGTTGGTGTAAATTGTTTGTACTAACCTAGGATCAGCAGCAAGTGGAGAAGTCTGATTGGTCTGTCTGAGAATATAAACTATAGAAGGGATTACCACTTGACAAAACTAACAAGAATGGCAATAAATTATTTTATGGACAAAAATACCTCCAAACTACTTAGCAGCATTAAATTTATTATTGGAGTATTTTTGTCAATAAAGTATGATTTTTGTGATTCTTGTGTAACTCACTCTTGCGCTGTATCACTTTTGAATTTCATCATTATCTAATCAGTTTTTAATTATTGTAACATGGGAAGATTGAAGATTCTAACTTCTAAGCAATGCAACTTGTTCGTCCATGCAGTACTTGTACTTGTACTACTACTATATTGTTAGTAATATTTTGTTGTTGTAATCTTCTTAATTATGGTTATTTGTGCCCTTTATAGATTCTTGCAAATTGGGGAGATTATTTATTTTGTTATACTATTGAACTATATTATTATTTATAGTTTCCTACCTATATACCTCACTCTTGTTATTTCCTTTAATACGTGTAAAATTATCCAATGGATAGCCTCTTTGAATTTTTCTTCGGAAAACTTATACTGTGGCGTTTAGGAGAGGAAATTGAGGATTACAACATATAAAATTAAGTAATAACCTATAATTGGTTTTTTTAATAAGAGTTTAGGTAGTGTTTGCAAATATTTGCAAATTGTTTAGCTTTTCCACAATAGATTTTGATTTTTGATTGTTTGCAATACATGCTTATAATTTGTGTATTAAAAAACCAAAAAATAACCAAAAGCCAAAAGCATGAGAGATGTGCTTTTGACTTTCTCCACCCAAAAGTGCTTAAGCATAAGCAAAAATATTTACAAAACTAATTTTGCTACTAAACGCCTCCTTTTTTATTGGTTAAAACTTTCATTAAATGTACAAGAAGTCAAAATACAAAACCAGTAGGGGTGGACAACGAAAAGCGGTAATGGCGGAAATCCGTTATCGTTACCGGTACCGTTTTCGTTAAGAGCAGAAATAGCGGTAGCGGTAATGATAATGGATAGATTTTTCAATTCCGTTAATATAGCGGTAACGGTAACGGTTTTAGACGATTTTTAGCGGAATTTCCGCTAAAAAAAACACATTTTCCTTAAAAAAAATAAAAAAAAAATATTAAACGTGTCGCGCCATTCACGTTTTGGCCTTTTGGGCCTCTGGCTTTCGCCTTTCTCACTTTCTACGTAAATCGTAATTCACGTTTTGGCCTTTCCACTAGACACTGCGGTCTGCGGCGCTGTTTGCCAGTAACCCTAGTTTATATGAAAGTAATTCACGTTTTGGTCTTTCTCAACAGATAATTGTTGTTGGTTGTTGCTGGGTAATATTAACTTTTGATATTATTGCTTATTACTCTTACTTATCACAATGTTGATGGCATGTAAACATTATTGGCAGGTACTGTTATTACTACCTCCGAATTATCTTTGTTCAATTTGAATTGTATTGTATTGGCGGAATATGGAAACCTTATTGACAAAAATTATATTGGCGGAATTAGCGAAATTTCGTTTCCGTTACCGCTAAATTAGCGGAATAGCGGTAATGGAATAGCGGATAGCGGTAACGATAAGGGAACCAAAACCCTTATCCGTTATCTTAGCGGTAACGGTAACGGATGAGGCTGTTCCGCTACCGATATTACCGTGGTCCGCCCCTAGAAATAATCAAGAAGCAAAGGCTCCAAGATTATAAATTAATTGATAATTGTAGAATTTCCTAAACCAACATTACTTGAATGATATTGTCCGCTCCGGGTCGAAACCCTCATGAGTTTGTTCTAAGTTGGAAATATACTGGATAAAGTTGCTTTCAACAGTTTGCACGCTAATAGCAGCCCAATTATAATCAAGAAGCAAAGGCTCCAAGATTATAAATTAATTGATAATTGTAGAATTTTCTAGACCAATATTACTTGAATAATATTGTCCGCTCTGGGCCGAAGCCCTTACGGGTTTGTTCTTGGAGTTGATATCCCCAAAAAGGCCTCATCCAAGTAATGTTTTGGTATTTGTATTTAAACCTCTACATTTTTCTACTCAACTGATGTGGGATGGAAAACACTTCAACATTCCCCCCTCAAGTCCAACTGGGACTACCCTGTTGGACTTGACAATATTTGGGGCGGGCCTATTCCAAGGCTACCAAACTCCAACTCTCGGCTCCCATCTCTGAGTCGTGTACCTCTTCTGGATGTCACGACTCACTACGGGGGGCCCACATCCGTGCGTGCATGCTTTAATACCATGTAGAATTTTGTAGACCAACATTACTTAAATGATATTGTCCGCTCTGGGCTGAAATCCTCACCAGTTTATTCTTGGGGCTGATAACCCCAAAAGGCCTCATCCAATTAATATTTTTGGTATTTGTATTTAAACCACTGCATTTTTCTACTCCTTAACCGATGTGGGATGGAAAACACTTCAACAATAATATACACTAATTAATTACCATCCATTTTCAAGGAGTAATGCGAAGATTAACCATCCTGGTCCTTTGTTTGTTCTGCGTTTTGTTCTACTGAAAACTCAACTTGTGAATTATCCATTTTGATTGTAAGAGGATTTGTTGAGAATCCTATAACGTCAGCGGCCATTTCATATGAAATCAACGCTGCCTTGCATTGTTAGCGTTCAATTTCAATCCAGTTCTCCATTGCGTGTATATTCAAATTCATTACCCGACGCTAGAGTTACATCACTTCACCTCGCCTCTACTTGTTTGTTAGTCTTATTCAAAATTTTGGCACTAGTTAAGGGAGACGTTAATTTCCTAAGATAAATTACGCTTATAGATATATAGAGTTATATAAGATAGGTGTATGCATATTTAATTTTGGGTAGATAGAGATAGTTAGGATAGAATAGCACACGCGGGTATGTGGACGAGGAAGTTGGTCGATATATCTGGAAATCATTATGGCACTGCACAATTTGGAACATCTAGAAGTCCTGAAATGCTATACTATTCGAGAAGCAACAATTTGATTGGATTAAGATTCTGGAGTAGATTCAAATCCAGCTTAGGCATTGGTATAATGTATTAGCAAAACCTTGAGTAGTTTTTACATTATTTGATTGGATCAAGTGTCCATGTACATGTATTGGCTCATTTAGGCCGCCTTGATTTTTGCTTGTAGAAGTTGTGTCAAGAGAAGGAATCTCCAAAATGTGTAATGTCTGTAATCTGGTTATTATTTTAATTCGTTACTACTTAACAAAAAAAAAAGAATAGACTAGAAGACTAGGTTGCATTTATTTATTTAGGTATATATTTATTTATTTATGTATTTCATTTCTATTTTTATTTCTATTGTTATTTACCTATTTATATATTTTACTTATTATAATTATATGTATTTTCTACTTTTAGTCTTATATTTATTGGCGTATTTATTTATTTTATGTTACTTAAAAGTGTTTTCAAGTTTCACGGAAAAACAATTTTTGACTTGAGGCAGTGAAAAAGCCCATTTAGAGTGTGCAATTTTGGCATTTGACTTCTGATTTTTTACGTTGGAGAAGTAAGAAAATCAACAGTCAAAAGCATCTATGAGGTAACTTTTAGAGTATTTTTTGCGGTAACAATTTTGTATTTATTTAAAAAATTGAATTCCAAACATTCTTACCCTCATAAATAATTCATACATTCTTAATTTGAGAATATTTATGTCATTATTCAATTATAAGTTCAGAAAAATAGCTTTAAAATAATTATCTACAGACACTTTATTTGTGACTTTTGTTGTAATAAAAACTTTTTTTTTAACAAAATCTTTTAAAAAGTTACTTCTACATAATCACAAGAATTCGCAAATACCCTTTTATTATCATTTTATTTTATTTGTTGGGGTCTCCTTTATTTTTGAGTTGGGAGTTTTACGAAAATAGTCTTCTTATTTTATTTGTAGTAAAGATACGACTACCTATATTTCACCATCCGTAAAGTCTATTTTACGTACGACTGCATACATCTCACTCTGATGATAGTCATGGAAATAGTCTCCTTATATTATTTTAATTTAGAGGGTATGTTTATTTATTTTATTTTGATTTATGGAATCCCATTTTGCATTTGAACTTTGACTCATGACCGCTACAATAAAGAAATGCAAATATAGAAAATATGGAAAACACCAAACGGCGTCGTCCAACCATCCCGATTAAATCAAAATCGCGATTAGACAAACGGAGACTCACTAAAATCACGTTTAAGCAACTAGGCCTTCACGTCAAATATATAAAAATACGCCAGCCCGGCAGCGCATCTTAGCACAAGCAACCCAATATCAAATCCCGAACGTTTTAAAAAACCACAAGACCCGCATGTACAAAGTCCAAATTACCCCTTCACCTCCGTATATAACGTCCCAGAGGCTCCACCTTCCCGGCGATTTTCTCATAATCTCACCGAACCCAAAACGCAAAACGGGAAAAAAGCAAAGAGCAGAACCAGCAAACCTTTCTCTCAACTTCTTCACGTTTCTTTGGATCTAACTCCAGATTCCCCCCTGTCCCTTTGAAAATCTGGGATATAGTAGCGCTCGGACATTATATTGGGATTGTGAAGGAGATGGATGTGGCTATGGGGACAGACAGATCGAAGGCGTTGCACAATTTCACGATACCGTGTGACTTGCGGTGGGGGAACCAGAAATTTCTACGGTGCAAGAGAGTCAACTCCAGCGGCGAAATCTGGCCGGTTCACCGCTTCACGGCCGGGAATCTGGGCTCTTCCGATCAGGGTCCAATCCAACACCGACGGACCACCAGAGACAGAGAGAGGGATTTGTATTCCGAGTTCGTGAATGGATCTCCGCCACTGGGTCCCACTTTGCCGCGGCGGTGCGAGGGTGGTGGGAGGAGAGTCGTCGGCGATGACGACGAGGATGAGATTGCCGCGATTAAAGAGAAAGTGATTTTCGATCTCCAGGAGGCGGCGGATAAGATGAAGGACGCGATTCTGAAGGACGGACTCGAGGAGCGAGAGGTTTCTATACCTCCGCCGCTTCTTCCTCGACCGCCGCCTCCGGCACAGGCGACCGCGGAAGGCGAGGCGTACCGTCCGTGGAATTTAAGGACGAGGCGAGCCGCGTGTAAGATGCCGATGAGGGCCGGTCGGAACGGCGGCGCGTTGGGCCCCGGTTGCTCTAGCGACGGCGGAGGCGGAAAGGGCGTGAGGTTGGATGCGCCGGGACCCCATCCGGAATCCTCTCAGACAAAGTTTGTATTGTGTCCCACACCGGTAACTCACAAAACAGAGAACCAGTATTTATATTCGCTTCCACAAATTGCTAACTACGACCTTACTTGAACAGGATCTGTTCTATAGGCTCGTACCTCTGTCTTCTTGAGATAAAAAGAGACGAGAAACTAAGCTTGAACGATGACATATGGCTGCATGGCCCGAGCGTGAAGAGTAGCTCCTTTGGCTCGGTTTCCGAACCTCTGGTGCGGTTGAGGATCGTTCCTGACAAGCCTTCGGGCTAGTCTGGATGGCCCTGCAGCTGTCTGACAAGCCCCCACCCACTTTTTATTTTATTGTTGAATTTATTTAAAAAGTATGGGTGAAAAAAAATCAAATGAAATAAAATTATGGCTGCGACAAAGATTTGACGGATATTCGGTTCGTTTAGTTATGATCAAACACTATTTTTTATTTTATTTTTAAAATAATATTGTTTCATAAGAATACCTAACAAAATTTAATTATTTGTCAGATTTTTGGTTAACTGAATAATTGATTTTTTTTAATTATAATTTTTTTTATTCAATTCAATTGTAAAATATCATAATCGAGTCAAACAGTTATAGCCAGAATAAAACAAGTGAATGATCATTCTTAAATAATATTAACATAAAAATAAAAATTAAATTATTTAATATACTATAAAGTAAAATTTAATAAAAATAATTAAAAATATTTTTTTTGTGTGTGAGTTCGAAGAGTCGAGGGTTTCCATGGAAACAGTCTATTGATCTCTTTATAGAGGTTAGGGTACGACTGAGTACATCTCACCCTCCCCAGACCCTACCTAAAAGCGGGATATACTAGGTATATTTGGTTTGATTTGATTTTAATTAAAAAAAAATATATAATTATACAATAAAATATCAAAATATTTTGCTCTCGATCACTCTTCCTATCAAATTCATGGATAACAAAATTATAATAATTGCCTATAGGTAATTCTCGTTCAATATAAATTTATTGTTTGATATAATTTACAAAATTGCACTAATGGTCTAGAGGTAAAATAGTACCCTACAAAGGTAAACACCTGGGTCATATTCTTTATTGACTTAGAGCCCGGCCTACTCACCCCTCCATCTGCTTATCAAATGAACCTAATCGATTAGATGGTGTCGTGTAAGTGGTCATTATATAATGCTAGGCAATTGTTGTTGAAACACTTGAAACAAAAATAAAATAAAATAAGTTTCTCACTATAACTCTTATTTTTTGAAAAAAAGGTTCTTATAAGCCAATTATAATTTTAAGAAGGCTGCGCAAAACAGGGGCTGCGTCTTTGTGGACGAAATATTTTTTGAAAAAAGGTTTTTATAAGCCAATTATAAGCATAAGAAGACTGAACAAAACACCCATCTATTACTTTGTCTAGGGGTGTGGACATGCCTTTTTCTTTTTGGGATGCAGAAATATTAAAATTACAAAAAAATATAATATTAAGAAATTTATTAATAATAATAATTTTTTCATTGAGTTTTTTGGGGGTGACCGTACACCTGCTCGTAGAGGCTTCGTGATGTGGGCATGGCCCTTCACACCACGCTGGCAGAAGACTCTGCTGATTTGGGCTTTGACTCTCTTGCCACGATGAAATAGAAAGCACAGACACGTTGAAACCAAAACAAGAAAATGATATAGCAGACAAATTTTATACATAATCACACAAGTATAGATAGATCATGTGTTTAAGACAGATTATTGAGATTGATATTAAATATGTGGGGTCCATTCGTGTATAAAATTCGTGCACTATATCATTTCTTGGAACCAAATGAGAATAATGAGCGAGATATATCAAAATCAAGTCCCGGTGGCTCAAGTGGTGAGCAATAAATCTCACAATTGTGATGTCCAGGGATCGATACCCGCCTGAGTCGCAAAACGAAAATGGCCTATTTGTATAATTACAAGGGTAAGGCCGCGTACATCAGACCCCCAGACACCAACTTAATTGGGAATATACTGGGTAAAGTTGCTTTCAACAGTTTGCACGCTAATAGCAGCCCAATTATGGGAAATAATCAAGAAGCAAGGGCTCCAAGATTACAAATTAATTGATAATTGTAGAATTTTCTAGACCAACATTACTTGAATTATATTTTTCACTCTGGGCCGAAGCCTCCATGAGTTTGTTCTAAGTTGGGAATATACTGAGTAACGTTGATTTCAACAGTTGCACGCTAATAGCAGCCCAATTATGGGAAATAATTAGGGGTGGACAACGGAAAGCGATGATGGCGAAAATCCGTTATCGTTACCGGTACCGGTACCGTTAAGAGC
>JAOWBN010015018.1:0-10842 GCA_028565015.1 Pinguicula moranensis
TCTATCACCATTGAAAGTGCTACACCAGTGTGGCTCACAATCTTTCGAAATCCAATAACTCTCTTGTGTAGTACCCAACTCGTGTCTATGAAATGTGCTGTAATGCAGATATAGGAAATATTTTGCAGAGAGGTCCACATGTTCGTGGTCAAACAAATCCTAGGACTTAAATCCACAAGACTTTTCTTCAAATTATTCCTTTCAGACACATATATGCCCATGCAATCTCGTTGTACTAATTCCTTCCTATCATTCTAAACCTTGGCTCTAATCCTCTAATAAGCTTGATAAAACCAGGCATCTCCACAATCATAAACGGTTGCTCTTCCAGAATAATAAATTCTGCAAGCAACCTACAGATTCGTTTTTTCTGAAAACCTATCTATCATTAGCTTCTTCCCCGAGGAAACATCAAACGTCATTTTTTTTGAAGCCGGTCCACGACAGTAGGCCCACGTGGAATCTTAGGACAATACTTTTGTATGTGTTTCAGCATACCACAAGTTCCTGAGCGTATACTACCGCAACCAAGTGTTGATTTGCAATGCCTGCACTGTGCATCTCCCGTTCTCTCACCATTTGACCCTATAATTGGATCAAAATGTTGCCAGGCACTTGACCGTAGCGCCATATTCTTTCTTTTTCTTGGAGCTGTTGAAGACAAAGGTGTTTCTTGAGGCTGTTGAGCATTTATTTCATCATAAGCCTTTTCCTCTTCTTCCCTCTCACTCTCAGTGTCCGAAAGAGGTGTTGACATCTACGATAATAAATAGAATTACGGATCAGAAATTCAGAATCACAATATTAGAATTACAAGATCAAAAATTTAAAGAATGAAATGTTTAAATTAATGAAATATTTAATTAAACTTTAAAGAATAAAATGTGATTTCAGTTAGTTAAGGAAACAATAATATGACATGGAATTAGGTGTAGTCTCCCTTCAGTCGAGTTAAACTTTCCAGCTACTCTGTACTCTTCTCTTACAGATGAGAAGGCGGACAAGCACATCCAGAGAATAACTTAAACTCAAAAAGACAGGATAAATTGCTAGGTCAGCAGGTGGTTTTACATGTTGAAATCGCACATAATTACCAAATTCATATGAGTATGTACCGGGAAAAAAAATCAACCTTAGCACATTGAAGACAAAATATAACCCAAAAGTTTACCATAAGGCGTGAATGGAAACAAAATATAACCCAAAAGTACCACCACAAATGTTTGGTGGTTGTTAACAGACAAATTCCATATAAAAAAAAATGTTTCTTTTGACTTCATGAATTCAGCAAGGCAAAAAATCAAACACATGTGCCGCGTGAAAATAACTTTATTCCAAGCAAATAAGGATTCCCAATTTCCCGCGGCCGTGCAGAGAAGAACTGGAGAAGACGACAATTCAAGAAGAAATTGAACGATTCCAAACCTAATAGAACTGAACGATCCCGCGGCCGTGCAGAGAAGAACTGGAGAAGACGACAATTCAAGAAGAAATCGAACGATTCCAAACCTAATAGAACTGAACGATCCCGCGGCCGTGCAGAGACTGAGACTTAATTCTTCCCGAAATAGGCGCCAAACCTAAACCTAATAGAACTGAACGATTATGTTATATTATTATTTTTAATTATTTAATAATTTGGGAATTACCCGTTCCCGAACATATAATTCTCGTTCCCATCCCAAAATATTTCGGGACCAGTAAGCTTATTCCCGTTCCCGAACCGGGTACCTAGATTTCTCGAAAAATTTAGGAAGTTTGGGATTCGGGACCACGGGATTTGGGAAATCCCGAATCCCGTGGTCCCATTTGGCCATACCTAAAATGGACTCGATATAAACAAAGGAGGTTTGGGAACTTGTTGATCCACAACATCACCAAAAATCGATTGTATGCAAATTGGTATTCAAGGTTGAGCATGGTGTGGAGGGATCAATCAAAAAGTTCAAAGTCCGACTCAGGGTGAAAGGTTTTAACCAAATCAAGAGTATAGACTATGAAGAGACATTTTTTCCTAAGGTGAGGATTGCTTCTATTCGCCTACTTCTAGACCTAGATTTCCAATTTGATATCAAGCTTTTCCAACTAGACGTAAAGATTGCATTGTCGTACTTCTGATTTACATGGATCAACCTGTTGGGTTCATCTCAGAAGGTTAAGATGACAAGGTATATCGTCTCAAAAGATCTATATATGGACTTAAACATCTATATATGGATTTAAACAATCTTCCAAATTGTGGTACTTCCTATTTCATGAGGTCATTACTTCATATGGCTTTATCACGATAGATGAAGATCACTGCATGTATGTTCTAAGGACAAAAGAAGGAAGTATGTTTCTCTCCTTATATGTCAATGACATACTATTGGTTGGAAACAACATGGAAATAATCAACGCCACTAAAAAGTGGTTCCTCCGTCTTCGAGATGAAGAATATAGGTGAAGCTAGCTATGTCCTAGGTGTGAAAATATGCAAAAATCATTCTAAGAGAATGTTGGGTTCGTCCCAGCAGACATATATAAACAAAAATTTTGAACGATTCAGGATGCATTAATCTAAACCCGTTGACATCTCTGTTGATAAAGGTCTGGCTCTAAGCCTCAACCAATGCCCAAAAACAGATAAAGAAAATGTAGAAATGAGCAATATTCGCTATGCAAGTGCTACAGGGAGTTTGATGTACGACATGTTATGTACACAACTGAACATCTGCTTTGCGGTTGGGTTGATGAGCCGTTACCAAAGCAACCCAGGGCTTGCTCATTGGAAAACAGTCAAGAGGCTCTTTCGTTACCTTCATGGAATGGTCGATTTACGATTCTATACGCTTCTGCATTAAATGTACGAATTTATTGTCGTATTTATTCATTATTAGATCCGTTCTAATTAGGTCAACAGCATGTCCCGGGATCCCTCACACTCTCAGCACCTCCTCAGATGGTGCAAAGGAGGCCAAAAGTCCAGTATATTTGCGGGAAACTTCTCACTTATTGCTGCAGAGTACATATTTTTCGTTTATCCTTTTGCAATGACAACCCTTAATAGTTCCTTACTTGCATGCCTCCAGAGTTTGAGTTGATTTCTCTGCTCGTGGAATGAAAGCATTTTTTGATTCACTGTATTTCCTATAAAATTATATTTATTTTGTTCCGATAGTTGATAGTTTCCGCCTTTGGGCCTGGTGTGCTGGGTGGTTACAACATAAATTGATGCACAGTGTGTGTTCCCTGCCAGGGAACTATTCGAATTATTTATACGCATAGGCTCCTGGTGACCATGTTTCAGTTTTTTAAATTGTAGCCATGTGTTTCATTTGATTGGATACTTGGAAATATTTTACAAATTTTACATTGGAAACGAAGTTAGAAGAGCCATAATTGATAATTATTTTAACTTTTTACTAATAATAAACTATATCAAAATGACTTTATTAAATTTTAATCATTTTATTAGGTAGCAATGAAAATAATCTCTTTATATAATTATGAGGGTAAGGCTACGCGCATCTAACCCCCAATCCCAACTTAGTTGAGAATATATTGGATATGTTATTGTACTAGAAATATGTTTGTTTCTAGTTACTGGATTGTGAAGTGATCTTAGTTCTTGCAACATCAGCAGGATCTGCAGAGGAGGCTGGGCATGGCTTCAGGTATAGAAGGAATAAGAAGATCCAATTGCTATTAATTATAAGCTACTTGAAATATTGTTAAGCTGTTTGATGCAAGTATAGAAGGAATAAGAAGATCCGATTGCTATTAATTATCTGTTTGATGCAAGAATAAAAGCAATAAGTATCAAAAAGCAGGATGAAATTTTGAATGTTATTATTTACGTTATGAACTGATGAGAGATTCTGTATATAGGTCAGACAAAACTTCAGTTCTTTCTGAGTTGATCAGGAAACAAATGCACAAGAAATGAAGTGGATTATTATGATAATTCTTAAAGGTGTTATTCCAATTAGTCATGCTTTTATTTTATTATTTTCCGGCGTTGTCTTTTCCTATTTTGTTTTAAATCCTTTTGTTTTTTTGCATCATTTCCAAACTCCGGATCTTAAGTTTGGGATAAGAGAAAAGAGCATCTTTCATGAATTCCACCCTGATGCCTAGGACTTATTCAATGTCACAGCTGATCGTAGCAGCGGCACAAGTTGCGACAAGTTTGTGTTCAAGTGTAAATGAGAATTGAAATCTTAGGTAGAGTCTTCAGGCTTATATAGGTTACACTTATAATTAGAATATAGGCCTGAGCCCATATTCTAGATTAATATAAGTGTTTTAGTTATTTTAATTTTTACCCTTCTATCCGTCTATACAAACCCATTACTATTACAGTATCAATAAAATATACATTTTTCTAAATTCTATTTGGTACCAGAGCTAAACCATAGCCCAAAAACTAGGGCTGGTCAAAAATACCGGTCGGTATTAAAATACCGATCGGTATTCGGTTACCGAACCGAAATACCGAAAAAAATCGGTATTTCGGTTCGGTATCGGTATGAAAAATATTATACCGATTCTAAATCGGTACGGTATCGGTATTCGGTATTTGGTCGATATTCGGTAATACCGATCGGTATTCGGTAAAATAGGCCAAATTTAAAAAAAAAAAAAATTAAAATTTTTTTTATTAATTCGTATACCGAGCCGAATACCGAAATACCGATTTTTTCAGTATTTCGGTATTTCGGTTCGATATTTTTAATACCGAAAAATTTCGGTTCGGTTCGGTATTACCGATTACCGATCGGTAATACCGAATAACCAGCCCTACCAAAAACCATTGTCCCCAACCAAACCCTAGAACTAGCATAACTACCACCACACATCTCGCTTTGATGTTGGCCACCACTGCCATCCTTCGTCGACCACCACCGTCGGTGTGCAGCATTGACCAACATTGACTGATTGTAGACTGTTGACCCACCAACCACCAACAGATATGTCCAAATATAAGTATATGGGCACTTTGGTGATGTACTGAGGGTGTTGGTTCATTCATACTTTCTCTGTTTCTTGGAATATATGTCCTATCTCCATCGTCTTGAATTTGGAAGACCTATTTGGTCTCCATCGTTCGGTATTTGAAAAATCTGTCCAATCTCCAGTGTCCCATATTTGGAAGACTTGTCTGGTCTCATTATCCCCTCCGGTGTACTATCAAGCATAGTGTGTTTCATGTCAATCTGATTGTGAACTTGAATTTATGTTGTCGAGATTGCCAAGTAGCAGCAGTTCTCAATCGATTACTTCTATCATGTCACTTGCGGCTTGTTGAGTTCACTTCGTGATTGACATGATGCACGATCAGATGGCCCTTATGGCACTTCAGGCCATTGTGCCGAGGGTAACTATCCTTATTCCTCGACTTCAGGTCCTTACGATTGTTGTTCTTACTGCAGGTACTTCTTCTGCTCTTCATGGTAAGTGAACTCATCCTGCTTGAATTCTTGATTCTGGGGCAAACAATCATATGACCGGTGATCTATCTCCTTTTACTTTACCATTTACCCCATAAATGAGTCAGTTTGTACTGCAGATGGGTCTTTCATTTCCATCAATAGTCAGGGTGATACTCAATTGTCTTCTCACATGACTCTTTCATCGGTTTATTATGTTACCAATTTTTCTTATAATCTTTTGTCCATCATCTTGCTAAAGATCATGGTTGTGCAGTTGTTTCACTTCCTCAATGTTGTTATTTGCAGGACCTGAATACCAAGAAGATTTTTGGCATGAGACACGAGCATGACAATATCTACTACTTTGGCGATCCCCCACAATCTCAATCTCTTCGTTTCAAGGCACTGTCTCACCAACTTCTCATGACTCTATTTTGCCAGCCTCACATGGTTATGATTTTTCCCCTAAATTCGTAGATTTTTGGCATGCTCATCTCAAACATGCAAAATTTTAGTATTTATGTTGGTTGTTCCCCTTTTTGAATAAAGCATACGATTTCACTGTGTGGTCTGTGAATTATCTACGTATACACGTACTTCTTACTTTCTTTGTATGCACAGAATACCTAGCGATTTTGATCTTATTCATTATGATATTTGAAGATCTTCACCCATCACAATATTCTTACAACACCGTTATTATGTCACATTCATTGATGATTATACTCATTGCACTTGGGTTTATCTCATGCACTTTTTTTTACAAATGATCAAAACCCAATCATACAGTGGTGCGCAATATTCAATCTTATGACGGTAGATAATATATATAAGATGAATTCAGGTTTGAACTTAACCAATGTGGCATTCTTCAACAACTTACTTGCCCCGATACTCTTGAGCAGAATGGTGTGCCAGATTGTAAGAACCATCTTCTTATGTCTGTTGTTCGATGTCGTCTGCAATGTATGGGGTTGCCTTAGACTTTTTGGCACATGGTTGTTCTTATTGCTACTTAACCTATTAATCGGACTCCTATTCTTGTCCCACATGGTAAGCCCTCTTTCATGTTCTTAAGTCAGATAGCGTGATGTTCCCATTTGTTTCTCGGGTTTTGGGGTGTACCTGTTTTGTCAAAAATAGAAATCCTGCCTATAAAAAGCTTAATGATAAGGCTATTTGTTGTGTCTTTATGAGTTATTCCCCTATGTCAAAAGGATACTAGTGCTATGATCCTATCAATTGTTTTTTTATCACTCTTTGGATGTCACAATCTTAGAGTTTGTCCCATTTTTCACAAATTTTACTCCCTCTATGGATGTCACTGTTTGGCCCGTTGTGGAAGACATTCTCATTCTTCCCCTTCCTATCTTGATACATGACCCTCAACTTATCCCATATCACATCCCTGCTCCTCCAGATCCAGTTCCACTTCAAACATATACTCATCGGCCACGCTCCACGACACTCTCGCCTGAGCTTTCATCAGATTCAAGTGTTGTATCACCTCTCGTATCTACTCATATTATTGTTGCCAGATATCATATCCGTGATCGACGTCCTCCTGATCACTTGAATTTTATATGTTGTACTGACCACCATATTTTCAAGTATATCTCCTACCATGGTCTGTCAAAATCCCATCATTCTTTCATTAGTACAGTTGACTCCATCTCTATCCCCCGATCTTTCCATTGAGCACTCCAAAATTGTCAATGGGTGGTTGCCATGAAAGTATAAATGGATGCTCTTCAACGCAATAAGACGTAGGAACTTATAGACCTTCCCCATGGGGAACATACTATTGGCTACAAATTGGTGTTCAATGTGAAGTATTTGGCAAACGATACTATTGAGAAATATAAAACCTGACTTGTGCTAAAGGGTTCACTTAGATTCCTGGTAAGGGTTTTGAGGCAACTTTTGCACCTGGGCTAAGCTCAGTACTGTTAGACTTATTGTCTCGCTTGTTGCTTCCTGTTCGTGGCCTTTGTATCAGCTTGATGCCAAGAATGCATTTCTAAATGGAGATTTATCTGAGACTATTTACATGAATCCATCACCCGGGTTTTGGGTTGAGGGGGAGTATTTAGGAAAAGTATGTCATCTTTGGAAGTCTCTTTCTTGGTTGAAGTAATCTGCTCGTGCTTGGTTTGGTCAGTTTAGCGATATGGTACTCACTTTGAACTTCACTCGATGTCATTCTGATCATACCTATTTTACTCGCCAAAATAAAGTAAGTTTATATGGATGATATTATTATTGCTATAGATGATGCACAGGGTATTAGCCAAGTAAAGTATCATATTGGGATGACTTCCATATAAAAGATTTAGGCCCCATTAAGTAGTTTCTTGGCATTGAGATAGCTAGTTCTGGACAAGGTATTTCCCTATCCCAATGAAAATACACGCTTAACATTCTTTAGGTCACTGTAATGCTTGGGTGTTGACCTTCCTTCTCTTCTATGGATCCAAATCAGAAGTTGTGTGCAAATATGGGAAAATTATCTGTGTATCAGCGACTTGTAGGTCATCTTATCTATCTGACAAACACAAGACCAGATATCACTTTTGTAGTTAGTGTTGTCAATTAGTTCATGCTCTCACCAAGGACAACACATTTGAATGCAGTCTATCATATTATCCGATATCTAAAATATGCCCTGATCTCAGACTCTTTTTTGAATTAGGAGCTCAGTCCGGACTGTCTTGCTTTACATATGTTGATTATGCAAGATCGAAAAGTGATCGTCGTTCTACTTCAGGATTGTGTGTCTTTCATGGGAGTCACCTTACCTCATGGAAAAATAAGAAACAAGCAATTTTCTTCCGGTCATCCACTGAAGTTGAGTATTGAGTTTTGGCACGAGGGACATGTGAAATATTGTGGGTTCGTTCTCTTTTTCAGGAGTTGGGTTTCCCAGTCACAAACTTCTCCGCCTTAGTCTATAATAACAAGTCTGTTATTATGTTGTCCTCTGTCTCTGCCCTTCTTGAAAGAACGAAGCACATTAAGGTTGATATTCACTTCATTCGTGAGAAAGTCCAATCAAGAGTTATTCTCCCAAAGTTTGTTACCTCACGAGATCAAACGACTGATATGTTCACCAAGTTCATTGGCCCAAAACTCTTGTAGTTGTCCATTTGCAAGCTCATACTCGTTGATATTTTTGCCTCAATTTGAGGGGGAGTATTAGAATATGTGTTGTCGTATTTGCAAGTGTATAAAGCTGAAAAAGTAATACAGTGATGAAAACGAATGTCTAACCACGAGGATTGTAAAAGATAAGCACCAAGTTTAATGCAATTTGGATAAATAACTAATGACATTAATTCCTACACTAAAAATAGTAATATAAATTATCCATGCAAGGTACTCTTTTTGGGATTTTCAGTTTACTTTGCACAAATTAAAGCATAGCTTCTCTTGGAAAAAGAACTAAGGCAATGACTTCATCTCTTAATGCATTTTGGGGAGTTAATTTATTTGTTTCATTGCTAGACTTGAAACTTAATTTCCCACCATATTCCTTTCTTCAAATTTTAATTTCTCTAGAGTACTAGCTCCTCTCATACGGTATGTAGGTATTCATCTCTTGAATCTCGCATATATGCATACAAAGATTTGTTAACTCACAAAATCTTCTCTTATTAGGTTCACACTCATCTCTTGAATCTCGTTAGGCTTACTAAGAGGCTCTAATCTCATAAAATCCTAACACGGTGGCACCTTTCCCCTAAAAAGTCATCTCTCGAATCTCGTGTTCATAGTACTTAGCTTTGATTTTACCATATCTTAGCTAAATTCTCATCTCTCGAATCTCGAATGAAGCCTATGCTAGTTAATAAAGAATCACAATAAAACCAAGCAACATCAACATGTTATCTAACAACTAAACAATCAAAACAACTCCCAAAAAATACACAAAAGGCTACATCACGCCCTAGAATGGATTTAGCTCATGCTCGATGCAGTTTATAGTTCAAGAAACCCCCTAAGTTGAATAGTGGAGTCGCAAGAGCTTCTTCCTTCTTCTCAATATGCTCCAACTCGTCGCTTCCACCAAGATATCTCAAGCAGTTCAAGTCTTTCATTTTTGTTGTGACAAGTCGTTAGCTTACAAGAGAAGGTATCGAGCAGATATTTTCACCTAAGCAAGGGTACACTTGTCCATCTATTACTTCATGTGCACGTAGGGTTTGTCTCTTTTCCCGCCCAAATATGAGGAGGTGTTCCGACTGGAGTTGCGACCTATAAGATTTGGGGATATGACCTCATGATTGCTGTTATATTAATCCTTTATTTCCGTCTTTGTGTGACCAATTCATTAAAGTATTGCAAAACAAGAGAAATAGGTATGAAATGCACTTTTATCTGTTGAAGATTTGCGAGATCTAAGCATAAAAGTTAGTTATAAGTTGGTAAAAAACCCACTTATCAATATGGGCTTGAGCATATCAATACAAACTCATGTACTCAGTTGGTAAAAAAACCCACTTATAAGTTAGTTCTTTTCAATTTTACCCTTCTATTAGTCTATATAAACTCATGTACTCAACATATCAATACAATATACATTTTTTCCTAAATTCTGTTCTTATTATGAAATAGTACATATGTCCCTACACTTATCATAAGCTACAGGTTGTTGAGGTTGATCTCCTCAAGCATGTTATCAGGATTCGATGCAAGTTCTGCAGAAATAAAAATTAAAAAGTAGCATTTAATTAATTAAGAGTAGACGTAAATAGATGTAAAATATGACAAATACGAAATTATAAATATTAAATATCACCTCTGTCAAAATCTAATATATCAACCGGCGCACCAATCTCTTATATCTCCCTCTATCAACTGGCTACCCCAGCCTTTAGACAAAGTGGTTATCAATGAGGGAAGTACAGTGAGTTGAGTTGCTTCTCCAGGGCAGCCAGACTCTCCATAATATATTTTTGAATGACTTTTCCCACATTAATGCTTCGGTTAGTTTCAATGGTATAGATGAGCAACAATCGCTTCAGCTTGATGTCCCTAGTGTTGGTGGTTGGCATCATTATTGTGAATATGAATAAGTGCCATATTAGGCGAATGGCACGACAATCTGACTTGTTAACCCCCAATTTAATCGGTTTGGTTCCACTGGACATCTTTAAGGTCATTCCAAGAGAACATATATACTCATCCACATAAGGCAAATCAGGGTATCCCCAATTCAACTTTGAGAACTCATCCTCACTTAGGCACACAGAATTATTTACTGAACTATTTTTGTCGGGCTTAACGACACCCAAGTCCCTCTAACCTATATTTTTGAGTCATTCATGACAGCTAGGTTCACATA
The DNA here is from genome assembly GCA_028565015.1 of Pinguicula moranensis. Taxonomy (NCBI): domain Eukaryota; kingdom Viridiplantae; phylum Streptophyta; class Magnoliopsida; order Lamiales; family Lentibulariaceae; genus Pinguicula; species Pinguicula moranensis. Next base: position 10,759 of record JAOWBN010015018.1, read on the forward strand.
ACATTTCCTTACCAAATTTGGTACATACTCCGGTGGAGTTCTAAGGAGCTGAGTTAAATAACGATCCTTAACACCTTTGCTAAT
>JAOWBN010015029.1:0-10841 GCA_028565015.1 Pinguicula moranensis
TTAACACACACTTATGTTTACGCTTTCGCACGAATTATGCATCATGACACGTAGTATAGCTTTCGGAGATCTTACATGTCAGCACACGTAGTCTGATGTACAAGCCTCCTATTGTGGAAAAAGTCCTTCATGGATTGATTTCACAAATTCCCCACCATTATCAGACCAAAGGGTACAGATTTTTTTCCTGAATTGATTTCAATCATTGTGTAAAATGCAACAAATCATGAATAGACTTCAGATTTATTCCTAAAAAAGTAGACCCACGTCACTCAAGAACAATCATCAATAAATAAGAGAAACTATTTATATTCATAAAAAATTGTACCCAAAGCAGGACCCCACATATCATAATGAACCAATGAGAATAGTGAAGTGCTACAGGAGTTATTCAATGCATATGACTGACGATGAGTTTTCGCTAAGCAACAAATATCACGAACAAAGTCTATCTTCTTTGAAAATAAATGAGGTAACAAAAGTTTCAGATACTGAACTGACGGATGTCCCAAGAGACAATGCCACAACCACAATTGTCGATCAAAAGTAAGCAATGCCACACAAGGGTGAGTGACCTCATCCACATAGTACAATCCGCCTCTTTCAGTGCCACGCCCAATAATCCCCTTGGTCCTGAACATCCTACAAGAGACAGAAGTGAGGATAAATAAGAACTCTACAGTTTCATTCCTAAGTAACATGGCTCACTGATAATAGTTTGCAGGATAGAGATGTGATATATAGGCAATTTTTCAAGTGTAGAGACGGAGATATCTCAATAGATCCGGCTCCTTTGACTGGTGATACCCCCTATTGGCGATTTGAACACATCACTTCCATGGCTTAGAAGAATTAACCAGGTCATGGGCATTGTTTGTCATAGTATCAATGGAAACACAGTCAAGCAACCAACGATCTGCCAAACTTGAGTCTCCAAATTGAGTTTGGCAAGCCACTGATGTGGTGGATAGTTCATAATCTAGGTTGGGAGCAATATCGAAACATCCGGGACCACAATACTTTGGTTTAGATAAAATCAAAATATTTTTGGGGAATTTTGGGTATTTTTTGGAATTTAGGTGGGTTGTTTGGTATTTTGGTGAAGGTATACCGTATTTTCGGAGATTTAGGAAAGAGTGGGGCATGTTTTCGGATTTTGCGGAAGTTTAAGTGTAGTATCAGAGTTTCAGGGAAGTTTTGGGTCGGTACGGGATTATGAGACTTTAGTGGGGACTGTAACAGAATTCCCCGATTCTGCTGGGGAAGTATATCATCGGAAATAGATTCTGGGGGGGCATATCGTCACTTCCCGAAAGTCCAGAGGTTTATCTGCAAAGCACAATAAATCCTCGGGATGAAATTGCAATTTAAACTCCCTAGGGTTTGAGAACTTTGTGTTCTCAATCCTGTTACCTTCTGCGGACGGGACACCCGTGACACCGTGCGCGGCTACAATAGCTCCAACACCATCGGTGTTCTATTTGCCGTCGCCGTTTGTGGAGACCTCCAGGTTTCCCACGATGGCAACAGTTACACCACAAGGATGGGATTTGTCCTTGAAGTACCATTCGAGAAAACCAATCCTTTTAAAGCACTTTTTCGTCATATGTTCGATTCGTTGGCAATCGGAGCATCATAGCTTTGATTCGTTGACACCGGACCCTTGGGATGATGATTTTGGGACTTGGGTCACCAAATCTGACCATGGTTTGATAGAAAAACTGTTGCCTATGCCGGAGATCGAGTCGCCGCCGTCGTGAGTTGGGTTTAATATGTGAAATGGAGCTGACTCATGGCGAAACAACGAGTAGGTCAATTCCACGGTAGGTAGTAAAGCAGATCCCGCATTGTTGCATTGAACTCGCTGCTAACGCTTGAGAGAAACTGGAACAGTCTTGTTTCTTGTTTCAGGCGATTGAATGTGGCAATGTCTTCCATGCATATCGGATTTGCTTGTCGCCTTTCAACTTCCTACCAGATTCGTTGGAGGGTAGTTACAATCCCTTTAGACCTGTTTGATTTTGGGTTTCTCTGTTGGCACAGACCGATAGGTCGAACAATTGGAGGGAATCACCCCCACTGCTGTACATTATTGCTAATGCCTCCCACATTTCTTTAGTTGAACCGTATGAGGCATATTTGTCCACCAGGGTAGGCTCCATTGCTGTGATTAGACACGAGCAAACACTGAGATCTGCCTGTTCCCAGTGTTTGTATTTCAGATCGGTGAATTGTGGAGGTTCATCAGTGAGGTGATGAAGCTTGCCTTTTCCCCCTATTGCCATCTTGACTAGGCGGCTCCAAAGTGTATAATTCTTATCATTTATCTTGACATTGATGGAAATATGGAGATTGGATTCGGGGGTTTGGAAAGTGTTGAGAATTTGGGTAATTGTTTGGTGAAATCCTCAAAGGCAGGGCTTGTCATTGGCAAAGCAGCCAGAGGTTCACTGTGGTCGTCATCCATGGGAGATAGGGAAGTGGTCCACGAAGGTTGAGGTAGATAATGAGATTTGGGTTACAGATCCCATTGGATCGTTTTCTCTATACGCTCTGATACCATCTTGCAATTGTAAAATTTTGTGTATTTATTGATCAACTGTTGTTTACATTTAAAGAAGATTAGGGGTTATCTAGATTAAGGAATATTATGTGATAAGGAAAGGATCCCTATAATCTAGGGATCTTTCCTTTTACATAAGTTTGACATAATCTTCCCTAATTGACTAATTCTAACAACTTATTCTTCTGCTCTTATCCCCTCTGTGTCTCTCGTGGCTTCACAACCATCTCCTCCTACATTGGCATATTTTGTACTTAATCCAACTTTTTCATTCGAAATTTTCAATGGAAAATGTGTTTGCTCCTAACTTCCTTCACCCACCATCAAAATGGTTTTGAATCTTCGAGTTTTATGACACATTGCTGAATCAGTGTCAAATTAGTTTCTCAAGGTGTCTTTGTAAGATTACGGTTGTGACTTCTCAAGAAAACAAGTTTGAGATCTTGTACGCCTGCTGTTTGATTAATGATTCTTTAAAATATTTCCGATTAAAATGCATTTCTTTTTCTTATTTCATGGATTCAAAAGTCTGATCCTTATCTTAAACATGTTTGAATTTCTGGTTCATTTAAAGTTTTTTTGAGATCAGTTAAAACTTCCAATATCGCACAAGTTGTGCACAAAAATATTATATTGTACAGGTAATTGTGGATCTAGAATTGATTTTTAGGGGGGATTAAATATTTTTGGGGTGGTGCATAAAAAAAAATTAGGAGTCGAAATAAAAAAAAAAAAAATTGGGAGGCAATGTGTTTGTTTTTTTTGTGACAAAATAATTTACTTGCTCAATAATCACAAAAATAATAAAAGTTAAACTATTTAATATACTACAATGTTAAATTTCAATAAAAATTATTAACAAAAAATATAATCCCACAATAAAAGTATTTAAATATTTCGCTCCCGATGACCCCTCTTCTCATAAATTCATCAACTAGGACAATGGCTCGCACAAATTCGCCTAAACTAGGGAGTCGAGATTCATGAGGCAGCTGTAAAGAATGGTGTAAGAGATTCTTTTCTTCTTTTACTTTCTTTTTTTAGATTAACGCCCTATTTTGCGCAGGCTTCTTAAAATTATAATCCAATTATAAGCACCCTTTTTCAAAAAATAACTCTTTATTTTTTCAAAAAAAGTTATTATAATCTAATTATAAGCATAAGAGGGTCTAGCGCAAAACACCCCCTAAATTATTTTTTTTATTTTTTATTTTGGATGGGATGGGCTCAAAGCCTAGCCTGCCCCTACCCCTCCACCCTCCATCTGCCCTTGTGTACATGTGTCTCTTGCGAAAAAAGAAAGTTTGTCTGGCTTATTTAAAATGTTCCATAAGATTTCTCTGTCTAGTTATAAGTTATAAGGACGTGATTCTTGTTTATAAAACAAGTGAAATTATTTGTTCTGTATTGTGTTTTTGCCATAATCATTTAAACTTTGTAGAAGCAAGAATTGTTGAGTTACGGAGTCAATTTTCACGACAGAACACCAATCAACCTCGATGTAATGCTATATTTGATTTAATCTTAAACGAGGCTTTATATAGCCTTTTACGAAGCAATAGAATCCTGGAGAGTATGTCACGTTTAGCTACTACTATCAACTAAGACAGAATGAGTCAAGACATCTCTCTATCCTAGTGACTATGTCTTATTGAAACAGAAAACATGTTCCTAGTTTATGCTACTAAATTCAACAGATAAAGACCCTTTCAATCCTTCTCTTAAACGAGTTGCAGAATGCAGTTAGTTTACATAAGTGATATCACACATTCTCATTCACTCTATGAATCTCTGAAAAGCTTCAAGTTTTGGTGCTGATAGCAGCATTTGTGCGCATGACAACAATTCATGAATTACTGCTACTCTTCTGATCATGTTGCAGTGTTTAAGCCTTAATGTTTGCAGCCTTGTGTGATCCATGGATTCAGCTAAGAAGGCTGCATTATCCCTTAATCTAAGTTGCCATCATTGAGCTACAAGCTTCAAGAAGACAAAAATCAGACGCTGCAACAAGAAGAAAGAGGAGGATGAAACTTAAGTGCTCATGTTTCAAAGTTCAAGACATCTCTTGCTCTTGCTGAATCTAAGAATAAAAACTCCAATTCAGGTCCATTATCACCCAAGGAATGAGCATCTGAGTCTAACTGACAAAATCAGAAGCTAAAAAAACAGTAGAAACAAACTTCAGTCTGCAGAAAAACAGAAAAAGAGCAGCAGAGCCAAGTTGATCCTGAAGCGTTTTCCATGGACTATCATAAGTGCATCAGAGTGATTATCATGATCTACCTGAAGTTGAACGTTCACATGCAACTAAGGTACACACTAAAGCTCTGATACATGGATTTCATCAGACCAGAAGATCAGGAAAAAAAATCGGGAAGTGATGAACTCAACCAGCTTGCAGAGCAGAGAAAAATTTGTTCTGATAGTTTTGTGGTTTGATGAAGATAATGGATTTTTCTATACGTCTTCAGGTGTTCTCTTGCATGTGCTGCTACACAACCTACAGACAGAGAAATACATGCCACATTCAAGGAAAATTTGGAGCAAAACTCAGTCAAAATAGATTGACACAACATTCTTATCCATGGTTCACAAATCCCTATTTTCAAGGGATCTATTACTTGTATTTCTTTCATCTTTTTTGACCATTGGTTGGTGTATAAAATAGAAGTGTGATAGGGGTAGAAAGTAGTTTGAGTTAGGGACAGAAAATAATGTACGTTCCATTCAAATTTTTAGCAGTAAAACAGTTCAAAAAAATCTACAGCAAGGTGAGCTGTTTGTGTTTCCATGATGCTTTCTGCTGGTATCTTGCTATTTTTTCCCATGATGCTCGGCTAAAATCAATCATCCTTCTGCAGTTATGCATATCATGAAGCTTCCTAAACGAATTGGTGAGGCGTAGGTTCAAAAAGACAAGATTTTGGTATTGATTTTAAGTTTGTTGATACACTTGTGCATGTTTCTATTTTTGTTGTTTTAGATTGGCCATCTAAATTAATAGAAACTAAACCAACAGGTAGTAGGGACTTAGATGCACGGTTAGTTCATTTAAGCCTTGACTGCTAGCAACTTTTTCAATCGAAAAAGGCGGTTAGTCTATTTCTTTGAAGAAGCAAGAAGAAAATCATGTGTAGAGGAAGGGGATTTGGTTAGAACTCTTAGAATCACACACTTAATGAGGTTTGTTTGATCTTAATGTGGCTCTGATAATAGAGTGAATGTGTTAACTACCTGATTAAGGAGTTAAGACTGCAAGAAGAGGAGCAGTGGCTTAAAAACCACACATTAAGTACCATTAAAAATAATAGAAGGCATCTAGGATCCAGTTTGTGTAAGGGCATGTTCTCAAGGATTTAAGGTCAGCAGAAGTGTGTTTATTCTTTGATATTTCATCTAAACTTAATCCTTAGTTTGTAAGTTATAGTTTCAGTAATTATTTGCAACAAATTCTCCCACCTTTCTTATATTTTTTACAGCAACAATTCAGAACAAAGGCAATGCAGATTACACCACCTTTCTTTGTGGATTCGACCCTGAGATCTCCACTTGTTACCCCTTAACTTGTGTAGTATAATTCAAGATACTCTTGAGGTAGTTTTCCATCCACAACACTGAATAAAACAGCCATCAAGTTGTCGCTGTTGCCAGGGAAAGGAAGATGTGTTATGTGCTACTAGTTTGGATTTTGTTGTTGATAAGTTTACTGTTTCATTGATTTTTTTCTTATGGTTGTCTGTCTTATGCACAACCAGCCACCTACTAATAATCCTACCTTCGATAGTGAGCCAGAGAGGTTGTTTCACAGGAGTAAAAGACAAGTACAAGCACAAAAGCAGCTAGCTCCAGCAAGTGCAGCAGACTGCATTTCTGATCCTGAAGCTGCTGCTTCTGTTGAACCTGATATGGCACATCCTAACCAGCAAACCTTGAAGGAATTGAGTGCTCCTGACTATAACCAGCAGGAGACAGTAGTTCAATACCCAGATCCACCTGCTAGAACAGCTTTTGAGCTCAAAAATGGACTGATCCATTAGCTACCTTCTTTTGCAGGTTTGGATGGAGAGGACCCTATCAGGCATTTGTCTGGATTTCATGCCATTTGCACAAGCTTGCAGCTAATAGGAATGACTGAGGATGTCATCAAGCTGAGAGCCTTCCCATTTTTCTTGAAAGACAATGCAAAGAATGGTTCTACTACCTCCATCGGAACACAATCACAACATGGATGCAACTGAAGAAGTTGTTTTGGGAGAAGTACTTCCCTGCTACAAAGCAAAATAAATTAAAGAGGGAGATCAGCAATGCTGAGCAGTTGTTTGAGGAATCTCTGTATGAGTACAGAGACATATTTAATCGCTTAGTAGCTAGCTGCCCTTACCATGGATTCAATGTACAAGATCTGACCCTTTATTTCTACAATGAACTTTCTGTCACAGATAGGTGCCTGGTGAACACTGCATTTGGAGGGATCTTACTAAACAAGACTGTTGCTGAAGCTGACAACATCCTGGATGAGTTGGCAAAGAGTTCCAGTCATGAAAGCATGCGGGTAGTAGCAAAGAAACTAGATGTAGCAGCTGTTGGAGATAGTTTGGTATTGAGAAAGGTTGAGGCTATGGAAGCTCTTGTGAGGAGGCTGCTCCAGAGAGATGAGAAGGTTGCTGCTGTTATCTGCCAGATCTCTTTGTTGACTGATCATGACACGGATCAGTGTCCTACAATGCAAGAAGAATGAGGAAAAGAAGTCTGCTTAATGGAATTTCAGGAAAGAAATCAGAAGCTAGGATATGGGAACACCTACTTCAGGCCTCATCCGAATTTGAGCTATGGAAATACTAGCAACATTTAGAATCCATACTTCAAGATGCCACGGAGAAAAGGCTCCATGGAGGAAATGATGCAATAACTGATCATGATCCAGAAAAGAAATCTGCAAGCACAGATGGACTCAAGAAGCAGATCAGCAGCTTGGAGAAGCAAGTGAGCTCGTTGGTTGATTCCATGAACAAACTGCAGACTCGTGAATCAGGGAAGCTGCCCTCTCAACCTGAGACCAACCCCAAGGCTAAAGCTAAGGCCATGACATTGAGAAGTGGATTGGTTCTCCCTGAACCTGCCAAACAGCTGCTGCAAAGAAGGAGAAAGAACCTTCTACAGAGAGAGAAGCTGATGAACCTAATGTTGTTGGAGCTGGAGCAGAGGTTTCTGAAAAAAAATGGAAAGACTAGCTGCTGAAAAGATAAAGAACCCTTCAACACACAAAGAGTCATGTTCCTTTTCTTGAATGAAAGATTTGAACAAAAAAGAGAAGGACAATGAATTGTTAGAAACTTTCAGCAAGTGTGAGGTAAACATTCATTTGCTAAACTTGATTAAAAATGTACCTCGTTATGCTAAATTTTTGAAGGAACTATGCACCATCCAGAGGAGGCAGAAGCTGAAGAGTGAGAAGAAAATCAGAGTGCGTGAGCAAGTTTCTGTTGTTTAGCAGCAGCAACTCTCCAAAACGTGTGTTGATCCAGGTATGTTTACTATTCCTTGCACCATAGGAGGAGTAAAAATTGCTAGAGCTATGCTAGACTTAGGAACTTCAATCAATGTCATGCCTGTTGCACTTTATGATTTATCAGGATTAAGTCCATTGCAAGAAACTAGGGTGGTTATTCAGTTAGCAAACAGATCTACTGCATTCCCTAAAGGTCTAGTTGAATATGTGCTTGTCATGATTGATTCTTTGATTTTTCATGTTGACTTTTATATTTTGGATATGGAGGTATACAAGACCTCAGCACCTATGTTGCTAGGCAGGACTTTCCTTAAAACAACAAGCACTAGGATTGATGTTTCCACAGGTTCATTGACAATGGAATTTGATGGAGAGAAGGTGGAGTTCAACATCAATGAAGCCATGGGATATCCACCTGAAGACTGTGAAGTTTACACTGTTGATCTAGTTGAATTGTGTGTTGATAGAACTCTGAAACTTGAAGATGAAGACCATCTAAACATTGTGTTAACAAAACCATTTTTCTTCGAACATTCTTTAGAATTACTGTCAGCTAACTTGCAGGAACAAGTGGCTCATCTAGAGAAGCTTCCTGCTGCTATTTTTAGGAGGAAAGCTCTGCCATTGGAGCTGCCCTCAGAAAAGCTCATCCCTTCTATTCTTAAGGCTACAAAGGTAGAGTTAAAACCATTTCCAGAACACCTCAGGTATGAATTTTCAGGAGCAAATGAAACATTGTCAGTAATCATCTCTAATAAGCTAACTGAGTTGCAGAAGGAGAAGTTGATCTTTGTCCTAAAATAAAATAGAGAAACCATTGGCTGAACCATAGCAGACATCAAGGGCATCAGCCCAACCATCTGCCAGCACAGAATTTACCTGGAGGAAGGAGCAACAGCGGTCAAGCAACCACAAAGAAGGCTCAATCCTCCCATGATGAAAGTTGTGAAAAATGAAGTGCTGAAACTCTACCAAGCTGGAATGATTTACCCCATTTCTGATAGCCGGTGGGTTATCCCTACTCAGCTAGTACCAAAGAAAGGAGGAATCACAGTGTTTGAAAACAAGGATGGAGAATTGGTGCCAACCAGGAAGTAGACAGGATGGAGAGTATGCATAGATTACAGGAGACTGAATCTTGTGACCATAAAGGATCATTTTCCTTTACTTTTTTATTGATCAGATGCTTGAAAGACTTGCTAACAAGACTTAGTATTGCTTTCTAGATGGTTATTCAGGGTATTTTCAGGTGGCCATTCATCCATAAGATCAAGAGAAGACCACCTTCACTTGCCCCTTTGGCACCTTTGCTTATAGGAGAATGCCTTTTGGTTTGTGCAATGCTCGAGCCACATTTCAAAGATGCATGATAAGTATCTTTTTTGAGTATGTTGAACACTTTATTGAGGTCTTTATAGATGATTTTATAGTATATGGTTATGATTTTGAATCATGTTGGAATCACCTGCCTTGGTATTAAAAAGATGCATTGAGACTAAATTTGTTTTGAATTCTGAGAAATACCATTTCATGGTAGAACATGGGATAGTTTAGGCCATGTAGTCTCTGCTAAAGGCATTGAGGTGGATCAGGCTAAGGTGGAAGTGATCAAGTCTTTACTATATCCTACTAATCTAAAAGAGTTGAGATATTTCTTAGGACATGCAGGTTTTTACAGGCGTTTCATTAAAGATTTTTCATATATAGCAACCCCATTGTGTAGACTGCTGCAGAAAGAAGGGAGTTTTGAATTTAATGACTCATGCAAGAAGGCGTTTGAAGAGCTGAAGGACCACCTAACAGCAGCACCAATCATGAGAGCACCTGACTGGAAGATCCCCTTTGAGATCATGTGTGATGCAAATGACTTTGCAATTGGTGCTGTGCTTGGACAGAGTCAGGAAGAGCCAGTCATGTCATCTACTATGAATCCATGACTCTGAATGAGACTCAGAAAAACTACACTACAACTGAGAAAGAAATGCTATCAATTGTTTTTGCACTTGAGGAATTCCGTTCTTATTTGCTTGGATCTGAAATTGTTCTTTATTCTAATCATGCAGCTATTAGGCTTGCTAGCAAAGAAAGATTGCAAACTAAGGCTCATCAGGTGGATCTTGTTAATGAGTGAGTTTAACATAGAGATCAAGGATAAAAAAGGAGCAGAAAATTTGGTTGCTGATCATCTGAGCAGGATCACTCCTGCTGCCGAGTCTGTGGTCTCACAGCAGCCAGTTCTTGGCTTTTTTCCAGATGAGTAGCTCTTATCCATGACTACAACTCAGCCTTGGTATGCAAAGATTGTGAATTTTCTGGTAACAGGTGAGTTTCCTCCTCATTTCACAAAAAATCAAAAGGACAGACTAAATTTTTTTTATCAATGTCCTATGTTTTGGATGATCCTTATTTGTGGAAACATTGTGAAGACTCTATGATCCACAGGTGTTTGAGTGACTCTGAAATCTCTTTAGTACTTACATTTTGTCATGATTCGGCATGTGGAGGCCATTTTGGCCCCAACAGAAAAGCCAGAAAAATCTTAGACTCAGGTTCTACTGGCCTCACATTTTTAGAGATGCATATGCTTATATGAAAACTTGTGATAAGAGCCATGGATAATATTTCTAGGAGAACTGAAATGCCACAAACACCTACTCTCTTCTGTGAATTTTTTTTTATGTTTGGGGCTTTGATTTCATGGGACCTTTTCCTAGTTCAAATGGAAATTTGTACATTCTCCTAGCTGTTGATTATGTTTCTAAGTGG
>JAOWBN010015039.1:0-10841 GCA_028565015.1 Pinguicula moranensis
TCTAATTCCCTTGTTTTTAGTCCAGTCATTATGGTTTCAAGCTTCGGGACAACCTCAGAATATTGTAAAGCATTTTTTACTATAAGGAAGTCCTCAGTAAAAGAATTTAATAATATCATTGCAAGACTTTCATCATCAAGTTCATGATTTGTTCCTTTTAAAGTTTGACATAGTTTAAAGAAGTCATCTAGATTTTCTTCTATTGACTTAGTAGAGTCCACTTTAAAAGCAAACAGTGACCCCTTTACTTTAATAAGGTTTGTAGCCGTTTTAGATGCGTATAGGGAGTTAAGTTTTGTCAATAATACTAACACATCTTCATCACAGTCTATTTTTCCTAATACTGAATCAAAAAGATTTAAAATAATTAGGTTATATGCTACTTTAATTTCTTCTATCTTCTTCTTGGCCTCTTCAGGCCATTCTTTAATGTCTTCCCTAAGGGCATAATGAACTCTGTTGTGAGAAAACATAGCTTTCATTCGCCTTGACCAACTGGTAAAGTCTCCTTTACCATCAAACATGGAAACTTCTACTCTAGTGGTCATGATTCTACTCGGACACCGATGCAACTAGGGAGGACTAATTTAATTTTTCAGTAAGCAGTCTAGTTTCACGTCCTTATACTAAAAACAATTTTCTAAGAAATGAAGAAAAGTTCACACAAACAACACACTTTCCTCAGGATATGCAAATAATAGCACCAACATGCAAAAGTACTACAAGTCCGAATAAGCATACAGCAGTGGCACACTGCGCACATATAAGAAGCAGAAGATTCACGCTCTTAGCAGTTCTAAATATAAAGCTATAAGAAGTAAATACTGAGGATTAAGTTTAGAAAAGAACAAGAACCCCAACAAATGTTGGGATTCTCAGATTTCTGTGAGGTTTACTCCTCACTTAGATCTTCAAGTCCCAAATTTCCAGATCCGACAGCTTTTTCATTCGTTCCACACTCACCGCACCATTGTTGCAATTTATTAGCCAAATCTAAAATTTTAGGATGGATATTAGCAGTTAAACAGTCAAGATTAACAAGAATAAAAACAGTAAGAAAAATAGGAGAATGGATGTAAGGTCGTGGTTCCCCAGATCCTTGGATTCCAATTAGTCCATGTTGAGCTTCGGAATTGGAACCTCTTGTAGCTCGTATTCTTCTTCGAGTAACAAAAGTACAGATAGGTTGATCTCTTGGATCAAGTTTTCTCACGGCCAAACACAAAGAAAACATGGAGAAACAGGTGCCGAATAATACTGCGACTACAAGTCACTCAAGAAAAAAATCAGATTTGTGAACGTCTAACACAAACAGCCGGACAAATCTCACAAATTCAGTGAAGAAACAAATTGTTTCTTCACTGAATTAAGAAATCGCTAAGAAAATCAGAGAGCAAAAGTAGTATAGTTTCAGAGAGATTTTCGAGAAATTAATGCGATTAAAGTGAAGTGTGTGTTTTTGGTTTTAAATACTCAGCTCCCTTTGTATCTAAGCCATTGAGAGAAGTTCGTCCTACGGTCATCAATTTAGGAGTTGGACCGTCAAGCTGTTGTCCGTTGGATCTTAGTTCATCGAATGAACGGCTTGGATGAGAAAATGTCATGGCTTATCTTGAACCACACGATCATGCAGAGAAGGAGCGAACAGGATTTCTTCGAAAGTTGTGCATCGATTTTTGATGCACCGTCGAATGTTGGCCGTTTGATCAGATTGGACGTGAATGGTTCTGATCCTTTGCGTAAGTCTATGTGCGTCATTTGAGGCCAGCCGTTGGATGAGATTAGCCATGAGCGGCTCATATCTATTCTACCTTGTTACACGAGATTTCAATTTCAGCCATAGGATTAAGATATAGATCGAAAAGTTCCGATTTACACAAGTGTTCCACAACAACCATTGGATCAAGTCAGTTTCAACGGTTAAGATTATAACACTTAGGAGGTTAATTTTGTAACTTCACCCCCCTTTTAACAGTTTGCTTTATTAGTGTTTCAGATTCCACTTTATCGTTATCTAAGACTTCTTTATCATCATACAAGACTTTATTGGAATCCGATTTACTTTGTATGCTTCCTCTTTACTTTATGGATTTCATGGGCGTCTGCTATCAATTTACTTTATCTACTTTTACCTGCTCCACCTACGGGCTTTAATTCTCATCTATTTCACTTACTGTGTTTAATTCACAACTACTACACGCATATCAATTCTATATATTGTAGTTTTTGTTACCATATTCTCCACTCCAAATCTTTTCGAGCTCAAGCAAAACCCTGTACAATATTTATAAATCACGTAGCGATTCTAGCTCAAGCTCTGATGGCGAACATGATATACGCCAATTTTGGTCATTGTTCTCACATGCCCATTCTAGTCATTCACAAAGTTCACTCGGTCTCCGAATGCTTCCTTACCTCCAGATATAAGAAGACATCAATTGAGGTCGTGAGAATGCCCATTCTCAAATTGATGGCTGGCCCTGTTCGTGAAAACTACTTTCGTTCACGCTTTGAACAAGATGATTCAGTTATGGCTGCCAAGAGAGCGCAAGAAAAGATATAGAGCATACATTCGACATCTTGCAATGTCAATTTGATATAATCTCTTTTAAAGATGACTCCTTAGATACAAAGGATTCTCTTGACTTAAGTAATTGTGTATAATTTAAAATTCGTATTATATTGTGATTCTATCTTTTGTAAATATCATGTAACTACTTGTGCCTACATAATACAACATAAGTGAAGTGAACCTAGGTACGAGTTACAAGATGATCAGATCTTTGAACGTGGCTGATGAAGATATTCAAGGTGTTCGAGGCCCTAGACGCATTTGGAGGGTAGCATGGCTAATCCAAAAGAGTCATAATCCCCAAAGGAATCCTAACCCCGGAGAGAGTCCTAGCTCAACAAAGAGTCCTAATCTAACAAGGAGTCCTAAATCGGAGGGAATCCTAGCTCAACAAGGAGTCATAATCCAACAAGGAGTCCTAAACCCGGAGGGAGTCCTAGCTCGACAAGAAGTTCTAACTTGACAAGGAATCTCATTTCAATAAGGAGTCCTAATCCACCAAGGAGTCATAATCTAAAAAGGAGTCCAAGACAAACATAGAGTTTAAACTTGATGATCCAAGAAGCTTGGCCTAGAAGAGACCACGATCCATTTATGCTTAGTAGGCCTCATGGCCCACCTGAAATTGTCCGGCCCATTACCAAAATCCAAGTCATGGCCCAAGAAACAAGCCCAAGTGAATAGTGCACGTTTTTTGTGGGTTGTGGAGTCCAAGGACAAGTGGAAACAAGACCAAGTCCAAGGATTTAATGGATAAGGAAGTTTCTCCCCAAATATTATCCAAAATGATTCCTTCCTTATCCAAAGACACTTTTCCTTATCCAAATATTTAGATTAAGTTGTTATTTAATTAGCACTTATCTAGACTAGTTTTATTCCTATCCAAACTAGAATTTTTCCTATTAATTAGAACATGTTTTAAAATATATTTAGGAGTCTAAACACGTTCCCCTACCTCTATATAAAAGGGGACAACACCCTCATTGATTTTCGAGTTTTATGAGAGTTTGTATTCTCTTTTGGTTTTAAATCTTCTTTGATTTATCTTTTCTCTTTTGATTTAAGTGGCATCGTGTTTTGGGACTTATCATTCGATTTTTGGTTGGTCATTCAATACCTTCAAGGGGTTGCTTGTGGCGTCTTTTATCCTTACAAAAATCATGACTTTCGTTGGTTGGACACAATGTGTTCTTCATGCATTAGAAACAACAAAAGCGTCCTTTTGATCGAGTTTTTGAATCATCGAATTGGGTGTGGAGTTTTGTCACAAGTTCGGCAAACAGTTATATCAACAATCCCCCCAAATGGTGTGCGAGTTTTACATAAATTATCTCTTTTAGAAATTCTTTCATTGTATCATAGTCACCCACTAATCGCATAACTTGATCTATCTTTTCTTTTCTTAAGTTTTATTTATTTTCTCTACGTCTTTGTTCTTAATTCTCATGTCTCAACAAAATTTTACCCTTTTTCCTTCTCAATCTCTTTACTTACATGCTTCCAATCAAATTAACTTCTATCAATTATCTTCTTTGGAGTGGCCAGATGATTGCCTTTCTTTGTAGTCAACATCTTCTCTAGAGCGAAACTTTCATTTGTTATCATTCTTCCTCTGCTGCTTAGTCATTGTCTTCTCTCAAATTTTCTCATTTCTTGACCATCCATGTCCTGATGCTTTAGATTCCCCACCACCACCTACCCCTCTGTCTTCCCACCCTATGCACCATCCATTCCTATTACACTTTTCCCTTATTGCGTTATTGTTTCTCCCGGTCCGTCCCTGAGGTTATTGATGTTCATGCTTCTCTTGTTCTTGTTGATTCAAAGCCCTTTGGGACCTTTGTACCTGCTCCCATAATTAACACTCATCCTATGATTACTCGCTCCAAGGATTGGGTTCCCTTATGTATTTCTCGTGCTTAGCTCCTTGACAACAAGCCAGTTAGCATACCTATGGTGGTATCTCATCACCTTTCAGGTGTTGGTGCTCTCAGATCTGACACTCTATCGTTCACTTATTGGTGCCCTTTAGTATCTTACTATCGCTCGCCCAGACCTTGCTCATGCTGTTAATTTTGTTAGTAAGTATATGCATGCTCCGACGGACGATCATTTTCTTGCTGTCAAACAGATTCTTCCATATGTGAAGGGGACTCTTCATTTTGGTCTCTCTTTTCATCCGCATGCACTATTGTTACTTATTCTAATGCTAATTAGGTCGGGTGCCCTAATACTTGTCGATTTACTTCTCACTTTTCATTTTTCTTGGTGACAACCTTGTCTCATGGAGTGCTAAGAAGCAGCCATCTCATGCTCTTCTTGTTAATCTGAATACCGCTCTCTAGCTTCCATTGTTGCTGAGGTTTTTTTGGCTAACTCACTATTTTCTGATCTAACGCGCTTATCTTTCTAAACCTCCACTACTCCAATTTTATAATCAGAGTACCATATTCATGGATACCAATCATATTGTTTATCGGCATCCTAAACACACAGAGTTGGGTTATCACTTTCTTAGTGTGCTTGTCATGGCCGACAAGCTTCGCTTGCAGCACATTCCTTCTCAGTTGCAAGTGACTGATGTCTTCATCAAAAGCTTGTCACTGCCTTTCTTTGCATTGTTTAGTTCAAGCTTCACACCTGCTACAATCCGACGCTTAGCATGTTGGGGTGTTAAGGAGAACTCGCTAGATACAAATGACTCTTGACTTAAAATAGTTTAGAATTCACATTAGATTAGCATTTTATCTTTTGTGAATATCTTGTAATTACTTGTGCTTATATAATACACCAAAGCACCCCCAATTAGTATGGTGAGTTTTACAAAAATCATCCTTTTTCATAAATTATTTCAACAAGAGGTGCATGAGCCTAGGATGCCGCGGCGATCAATGACATAATGACTGCACGCATCATCTTGCATAACATGATTGTGGATGATCGGGGCTACACCATTTATCCACCTAACTATGATCCGATAGGAGGCTACAAGAATGGACAACTCGTATTTTCAGGGGTTATCGTGTCAACTACTTTGTTTGCATATTTGCCCAGTGGTTTGCAGCAATTCGAGAAAATTCTAAGGCAAAATAATTGAAATTTTGGAGAAATTTAACTATAATTAGCGAGATTGTGTTTTTATCGTATTTTGCAAATTTGCAATTTAATTTTAATTGAATTTCATGAATTATTACATTCTGTATTTATTTTAATTTTATAATTTATGAACTTATACTTTTTAATATTTAATTTGGTATATATATATATAGGTGAAGCCAGATCCGAAGCAAAAGGTTGCCCAAAAAATGTGCACATTAAATCAAATTTTATGGGATCAAAATAATAGTTTTCTTAAATTTATACATAAAAAATGTATGTATTTTTTAGGGTAGAAAATTTATAAGTAAAAAAGTTATTTTTTCAAAACTGGGGATTCAGACCCCACTCCCCTCCCCTCCCCTCGGCTTTATATATGTATTTAAATGATATAATAACTATTATAAATATATAAATAATAAAAAAATAATCAATTAATAATTGAGACTTGATAATCAAGTTCGATACCTTGCTAGAGCAAAGGTCTCCAGGAAATGTAATGATATAAACGGTATGTGTGTGCATTTACTTATAAAAAAAAATATTGAAAGAGAGGTTGGAAGTGTTTGACGATGACTAAGTACCTATTTTGTACCTCTTAAATTTTTTATTTTTTCCTCCCTCTCCTTTTTATTCTAATTATTTCAAAACCAGTGTTTTTAAACACCACTTCTCCTTCTCCTTCTCCTTCTCCTTTTCTTTCCAATCAAAATTTATTTTTTTCTGGAGTGGGTAGAAAGCTACTTTTTTTCCCCTTCTCCTTCTAATGTCAATTTTTGCAAATAAATAGAAGTTATCTTAAAATAATACCCCTAAACAACCATCCCTTACCCTAATAAAATCGACAAGAAAAATAACACTTGCCTTTGGCAAACGAGTTCGAGTTTGAGGCTCTCCAGTTCGAGTCTGTGGCTCTTCAATTCGAGTTCGTGTTCTTCTTGAGTTCTTGTTATTGTAGGTGAACTTTGTTGAATATTCTCTGATTTAGTTTTCCGTTATTTTCACGCCATTACATTGCTGAGGATTCTCTGATTTACCTTCATGCTATTGAATTTTGTTGAGGAATAAGGATTCTCTAATGTAGCTTTCAGTTTATTGAAATTTGTTGTGTTATAACTTAGGGAATATTAACGGAAGTTTCTTTCTTAATTCCTCGCTATTATCTGGCATTTCGTTTGAGGAATGCCTTACATCTTATGTGGTTGCTTACATTTTTTTCAATATGTGTTGGGTAGGAGACGCTCACCATATTTGTGTATAGGGATCGGCTAACGGATTGTTAGTTAATCTGGAGATAATGTTGAACATCATTAACATATTTTAAGAATTAAATTCTGAGCTTGTGATTTCTTCATTTAGTAAGGAGATTACTAATGGGATTTCTATCGTGTGACAGATGCAACTATCTTTTGTTACCCTCAAGAAATAGTCTTGTTTGTCATCTATTTGTCTTGTTTGTCATCTATAGTGGAGCAAAAAATGAAGTTATAGAAAGTTATATTAATATGAATAATCATGTTTCGATTGATACACTTAGATGATTTTTTCTATTAATTTGAGAATTGATTTGTGATTATCTGAAGGTGGTAATTTTGTGGTATGAAAATAAGATTATTCCATCTATCATTCTAGCATGAACAATAGATTTACCCTTGTTTTTTTAAAGTTCTTATATGAACAACATCTCGTGTGATCTTTGGATAAATAAATATGTTCCTCTATTCTTGAACAATGGAGGTTTCAACAATGCTATCTTCCAGGGTTCTTTATTTACGTTTATGTGACATGTTTTTAATGATAACTAGTTTTTCGTTATGGAACCAAATTCTCAAAATGATGCAACCACCGCGAGCATGTTAAGAAGAAAGGATAAAGACGTTGACACCGTAGAAAAGGCAAAGTGAACTCAAGCAAACACCGAGATCTTTACTGAGTTGTGTGCTAAAGAGACGGAAGTTGGAAACAGGCCTAATTGTCACCATCTTTGGTTGGAATGAACTTCTTCAAAAATTTAACAAAGCTACCAATCATGAATACAATCAAATCCAGTTAAAAAATAAATACGATGGTTTGAAAAAAAGTGGTGAGAGTGGAATACACTATTAAGATGTGATACAGATATAGGATGGAATCATGATAAAGGAACTGTTGATGGTACTCTCGACTGGTGGGTTAGGAAGATAAAGGTACATTTATTTTGCAAATTTTGTTCTTAATATTTTTTTTTGTTAAATGCTTATGCTTGATATATATTCTTCTTATTACATTTGGGCAAAGAAACCCCTATAGTTGCTAAGTTCAGAGAGAAAGGGCCAGTCTTGGTACTACGACAATCATTACTATTTGATGGTGTTACGGCATCCGGGGATAGAATCTGGGTACCAACTTCTTGTATTGTGCCACTTAGGATAGAAGATGATGTTTCACAAGAAACTATAATTGATTGGCCTGCCTATCCAATAACTAATATTGATGTTGAACAAGTGGAAGTCGAAGCAGTGAGCATGTCAAGAAGAACCCAAGTTTCAGCAGACATCCCCAAGAAAAGCCCAAAAGACTAAAATCATCTGAATCTATTGCAAGGTCTATGAAAACTGTAGCAGCCAAATACGAAACAAGACAACAAGCGAGCGGCAATGGTATCCCTATTGTTTCTCATAACACGACAAAAGAATGCATGGTTTGTCTTGATGAATTGGAGGGGATTGACAAAAGTAGTGAGACTTGGTTTTCTGCCACAAAATTGTTTGAAGAAAATTCTCCAGTATGGGAGACTTTTCTGTCCATTTCCGGAAATGAATATCGCTAAATATGGTTGGTCAAAAATCTTGCATAAGATACTTCAAAGAACACCTCATTTTACACAAGTAATTCGGGATCACACATGTCACTCCTAATTTATATTATCATCTTTTGATTGTTGGAATATTTAAGTTTCAAGAAATCCGGGATCCTATTGGTTCTATTTGTTTTTATCTTTGTTGTTTAGTTTTAAAGGTTTACTATTGCAAACTTCCCTTTGCAACAGAGGCTTGAGAGATCATTTGTTTTTATCCATGTTGTTTATCATCAATGAGGCTTTATATTTTTCTATAAATAATAGTCCCTTTTACAATTTCATGTTGTTTTGCATTGAAACTTTAAAGTTTAATGTGTAACTTGAAGCCTTCACCTTGTTCTCCTAGTATGTTTTATGTTTTTGTTTTGTTTCTCACAAGTATCCTTTAAGAATTGCTCACCTAGTTGAAAATATTTGGCACAACACATCTTGTAGCAGCTACGCTAGTTTTAGGCTAAAAAACAAGATCAAAGCATTAAGGGAAAAGGATCAGAAAATGAAATCCGGATGCACCTAGGAATTTGATGTATGTGAGAAAGGAAGTACTCCAGAAACTCACAGAACTGGACCTCAAAGCAGAAGAATGACAAATTAATGAGGAGCAGAATACGCTCAAATCCCACCAGAAAAAATTGACCAAGCTCACAAAGTTTTTTGACAGTTTATACTTCCAAAAAAATCAAGGATTAATTGGATCCAGAAGGGGGTGCAAACACAACATATTTTCACAAGTTGATCAATAAAAATAGGAGGAGAAATACAATTAATGGGGTTTGGCATGGAGATAACTGGCTAGAAGATTCGGTTTAAGTGAAGGAGTGTTTCAGGAACCATTTTGAGGAAAGGTTCTCTGATGTACCTTGGAACAGACCAAGGATATCTGGTATACAGTTCACTACGCTATCAGAAGAAGCAAAAAACAACCTCATCACATCTTTCACAGAAACGAAAATCATGGCTGCAGTCAAGTCTTGCAATAGCAGAAAAAGTCCCGGACCAGATGAACTGAACTTTAAATTCATTAAACATTTCATTCATATGTTTAAGCCTGACATTATCCAAATGGTTGTGGAAATTTACAGGAACTGCATGGTGGCTCGAGGGAGCAATGCAGCACACATCACCTTGGCTGCAAAATAGGACATTCCACTCTATGTGCAAGACTACAGGCCCATTACTTTGATTGGCTCAATGCCAAAAATCCTATCTAAAGTCCTAGCAAATAGGATGAGAGAGGTGCTTTGTGATATCATATCCCTTCCCAAATGCCATTCATCGAAGATAGGAAACTGGTGGATGGAGTTATGATAGCTAATGAAACTGTGGATGGAGTCAAAAAACTGAGAAAGCAAGCCATCATTCTTAAGGTGGATTTTGAAAAAGCTTTTGACATTATCAATTAGCAATATATGTTTGATGCACTAGTACATATGGGATTTCCCCCATGGTGGATCTGTTGGATAAGGGAGTTGATGCAGTCGGCATGTACATTAGTGCTTTTGAATGGGAGTCCCACTGTCGAGTTCTTTCCAAAAAGGGGAATTGAGACAGGGAAACCCCTTATCTCATTTCCTCTATGTTGTAGCTGCTGAGGGCCTATCAATGCTAATCAACAAGGTCATTCAGCTGCAAATGTTTAAAGGACTAGAAATTGGGAAAGATAAGGTGAGGCTCACCCAGGGGGCCCGAAGGATACCTGAGTTGGGAGTTGTGCACCCGGGTGGACGACACAATTACTTACCCAAACAAAAAAAAGGGGGGAGGGCGGTTGGTCCGATTGAGGTTCAGCGGCGAACCGCCGGTGCCGACCGCCCACCTCTACATGGGCGTTATCTTCAGCCCAAATTAACTGTACCAAATTTATTTGACCGTGGAAGAGGGGCGGTCGACGGCAAAGCGAGCACGAAGCGCAGAAGAAATCCAGTTATTATGTGATTCTTGAGGTATTTGTTTTCCGAATTTTTTTGAACTTTCAGGTTCGTCTAAAGCTTTATTCCTTACCATATGATGAGTCGGAACCGGAAGAGAAATTAGGCTAAAAGATGACTTTTAGGTGGTTTTATTTCTTCCTAAAACGTTAGTTTGGAGAAGGGAGGGTTTGGCAGCAGGATACCCAGGCTGAGGAGGAAATCTATTTAAGGATTGTTATTTGCTTATCTAAAGTCCTTTGCTGCTGCTGCGAAACGTCTTTGGCTTTCTTTGTTTTCCTCTATATCTGCGTCTCGATTCTCCCAAATCAAAAGCGAGCGTGTTTGACTTGCAGTTCGGTCTGAAGGGTTGGGTGGGAAGTACACATTTGAGGTTTTCTTGATGTTGCAATTTGTACTCGTTTAT
>JAOWBN010015050.1:0-10840 GCA_028565015.1 Pinguicula moranensis
ACCTTGTGTTTACAAGAAATTGAGTGGGAGCTCAATAGTATTTTTGGTGTTATATGTCGATGATATACTGTTGATTGAGAATGATATTCCTATGCTTGAACATGTCAAGGTCTCATTGAGTACTGTGTTCTCAATGAAAGACTTGGAGACTATTTTAGGTATCCGAATCTATCGAGATAGATCAAGGAGACTCATAGGTCTGAGTAAAAGTACATACACAGGAAAGATGTTGGAAAGATTCAACATGCAGGATTCCAAGAGAGGTTTCCTACCTATGATACATGGCATCTCTCTCAGTACGTCTTAGTGTCCTAGGACACGTGATCAGAGAGAAAGGATAAGCATAATACCCTACGCATAGGCGGTTGGGTCTATTATGTATGCCATGTTATGTACACGCCCTGATGTGTCTTATGATTTAAGCATAACAAGTCGATATCAACAGGATCCCGGAGAGGATCATTGGACAGCGGTTAAGAACATTCTTAAGTACCTGAGACGGACTAAGGATTTGATTTTGGTCTATGGTGGTGATGAGCATCCCACATGTACTGGGTACTGTGATGCTATTTTCCAAACCGACTGGGATGATTCAAAATCTCAAACAGGTTACGTGTATATGCTTAATGGTGATGCTTCCTGTTGGAAGAGTTTCAAAAAGGATTATAAGGTTGATTCCACTGTTGAAGCTGAATACATATTTGCTTGCGAGGCAGGCAAAATGGGGATATGGATACGGGAATTCGTTGATGAGCTTGGTGTTGTTCCTAACATTGCTGATGCGATGGAACTTTATTGCGACAATACCGGAGCAATTGCAAATCTGAAGGATTACCGATCCAGCAAGTGTACTATGCATATCAAACGAAAGTATCACGTCATTCGGGAGTTTGTTGAAAACAAAGACATCAAAAATTGCAAAGTAGGCACGGACAACAACACAACTGATCCGCTGACAAAATCACTTCCATTGGCACAACATGAGAAACATGTGGGTGCTATGGGTATACGCTATATGAGGGGTTGACTTTCAAGCTGATGTATCTTTGTATATGAACTTATAGAGTTGGTATGTGGTACCTATTTTTAGCTCTAGTTCAAGTGGGAGATTGTTAGTTTAGTGTGACTTAGAGCATTGTGCCCTTGTTAGTTTCATGTCTACTGGATGATGAAAATCTTTTTGTTCCTTGAATTTTGCATATGTATATTATGGATCATTTGGGTGGATAACTCAAATTGTGAAGCTTCATAATTTTATCAAACTCTAAATTATTCTCTAGTCTTAAAAAGTCATTAGCAAGGGAACAACTAGATGACTAAATCGACTAGCATGTGGATTAATGTATGATCATGTTTCACAGATCATTGATACAATGTATCTGTTTAATCGCGTGAAATATAAGTGTACGAGGTACATGAATAATGGACTTGACCTATTTGACTCGCTGGATGGATTGTGTTTGTGTCATCGATAAAGTCATATAGTATTAATTCAGTTATCTAAGATATTCATAATTCTGGGTGATAAATGTGTATTACGTGTGGTAATAAAATGCCTCTTTTGACCGAGGGATTATAAAGGTAAGTTCCTGAATATGCATGATTCTTGCTGGAAGGTATGGAATATCAAGATAATACTTTTGTCCATCTTATATTTGAAATGAGATTATTAATATCCCTGGGCCCCTTGATGCAAAAATAATTGTTATGCTGGTTATTTTGATTTATGCCATGCTGAACTCGATCATGCATCTTATTTTGTCTTTGTTAGGCAATAAATGTTGCATTTTTCTCACTTTGTTGACCCCCCTCATTTTTGTACATCTTGTCAAAAGGTAAAGAGTTATCATTTACCTTTTGTATTAAATGAAAATTGTGTTGCTCAGTCCATTGCTTTTGTACATTGTGATCTTTAGGGACCTTCTCCCACTTTATCTATAATCATTCACATGGTTTTATTCCCTTAAAACACAAATATGATTTCAATGACACAACGCACCATTTCGATGCTTTCGTTGAGAAACAATTTTCCATTCATCTTCAACATTTTCAAAGTGGTAGCGACACTGAGTTTACTAGTCACCATTTTCAGACACACCTTCGCACACATGACATCCATCATCAGATGTCTTGTCCCTACACTTCTGCTCAAAATGGTCGGGTAGAGAGAAAACATTGCCATATCAATTAAATGGGTCTCACTCTACTTTTTCATTCTCGTATAACCCTCACCTACAGGGTCGATGCATTCAGTACTACAGCCTACATTATCAACAAGTTGTCATCGCCTCCTCTTTCAGGTATCTCTCCGTTTGAATTGCTCTATGGCTATTCTCCTAGCCATGATCATTTTCGTTCATTTGGTTGTCATGTTTTTCCTTGTTTACGTGATTATGTTCCACGTAAATTTTCTCGCCACAATCTCCCCTCTTTTTTCCTTGGTTAAAGTTCTTCTCATAAAAGTTTCCAATGTCTTGATCTCGCATCCTCTTGTCGATACATCTCTCCTTATGCTAGTTTTGATGAGACTTCTTTCCTTTCAACATTCCCTCTCCTATCCCATCCCTCTCTGACCTTTGGATGATATTATTGTAACAATTAGCAACACTTCACTTTTGGGTCGTTTCGTAAGTCGTCCTCATACTGAGCAGGGACTTCGGTTCTCTTACATATATTTCCTCGGCCTTGAGGCATCTTTCACTGATGATCGTCTCTTCTGAGTCAGTTAAGCTATACTCGTGATATTCTTGCTCATGCTTAGCTCATGGACAACAAGCCTGATAGGACACTCATGGTGGTTTTGCAGTATCTCTCCTTAGACGATGATCTTCTAGCTGATCCAACCATGAATAGAACTCTCGTCGGTGCTCTTCAGTATCTCACCATCACTCGCCCTTATATCTCTTATGTTACCAACTCTATTAGTAAATATATGCATGCTCACACTCAATCCATTAAGAGGATTCTTCGCTATGTGAAGGGTACTCTCTCGATGGGTCTTCATTTTCATGCTTCATTGGATCTTAATTATGTGGTTGCCTACAACAATGTTGATTGGGCTGGTTGTTGAGATACTCACTGATCCACCTAATATTTTGCCATATTTCTTGGCAGGAATTTGATCTTTTTGAGTGCCAAGAAACAACCAACTATCTCTCGCTCCAGATGAGAGTTTGAGCATCGAGCCCTTACCACTACAACTTCTAAGGTCCTCTGATTTACACACTTATTTCATGATCTTGGTGTTCCATTATCCCGTCCTCTGGTGTTTCTCTGTGATAATATGAGCTTTGTCTTTTTGAGCATAGACCCAATTGCCCATAAGCGGGCCAAGCATGTGGAACTCGACTATCACTTCATTCGTAAGCAGGTCCTTGCAGGCACTCTCCGCACGGAATTCATTTCATCACAATTTTAGCTTGTCGATCTCTTTACCACGAGTCTGCCTCGCGAGCTATTTAAATTCCTTCGCTCCAAGCTTCATGTGGTCTTCAATCCCACATTCAGCTTGCGGAGGGTGTTAACCATGTTGACATGGCTGCAATCATTGTTGACCGGGATGCAGCCACTGTTGACTTGCATCAGTAATCCACTCATGACCCTGCACCTTCACACATTTAGGCAGCTCACATTCAGGCGGTAACTCATACTTTTGCATTTCAGGCGGCTCAAGGACTTAGATAGTCAATCTTTTTAACCTGCAAGCACATATGTTAGAATAGTGTTCAGACTCTGTAATTTCATCTATAAAACAAGGTTTTAACATGTATGCAAAAACTGAGGAAAGAAAACAAAGCAATAAAACAGTAATGTCTTCTTCAATGTTTTCCATCTTCTTCAAAATTCAGCAACATACCATATTCTAGTACCTACTAAACCTGAAGTGAACCGGCTCAAAGAGGTGTGGGTAAAGTTTACACCGAAGAAGATATCAATCTTTTTGTGGAGGCTACTTCAAAATAGACTTATCAATAGAACAAAGCCTCCAAAAAATGGGAATAGCGGAGGATCATCCAATTGAGTATGCCTTATGCAAAGAGGCACCAGAAAATGAAAAGCACATATTTCATGAATGTATGGCAAGTAAACTTGTGTGGAAATTTCTGAATTTTTTTTTTTATTTGCACGGACACAACAATGGGAGTTCATGTTGAAAATTCCAGTGGAAGTCAGAAGAAAAGTGTAAATCACACACTATCTGGGCGGCTTTCATGTTGCAAATCTTGGTACATGGAATCATATGCATTTCAAAAATTCAGAGCTAAACCCCGAAGACACTTTTACCAAGATACATATTGTTGTTTGGAAGTGTCTCAAGGCAAAAACAAAAGATTAGACGTTTCTTTCTTCTTTTAGGGACTGGATGACACATCTGATACAGTGTAGGCGCGCACATCTGATACAAGGCAAAGGCAAGTGAAAGCAAAAAATCTCGTTATCAACCTATGGAGGACAAAGTTAAGGCCGAGACAACGGTAAAACATTGATCATATATTCATCATCACTTGGCAAGTAGCAAGTGAATGTTCAATAGATTCTATTTTATTGTCAGACTCTGTTAGTTGAATCCTTTTGCATAGTAGATTCTATATACTTGGAATTCGACCTTGAAGCACACCAAATAATAATTGGGATATTTAAGTGTAGTCAACGTTCTATTGAACCCCATAAGATAGTTTAGTTGTGGATGATTTGGATTTAAGTCTCTTAAAAGCATAAACTCCATGGTTCAATCCATTGTAATTAGTTGAAATAAAAATATTCCGGGCATCATGATTATCTAAAAAAAGGTCCTAAGTTCTATGGAAAAGAAAAGTAATATATATGTATATGTGTCTGTGTGATACATGTAAAATGAGTGTTTTCATGAATCTCATAGATTAATCACGTCAAAGAATAATTTTGAACACCATAACATTCAAAAACAATCAACGTCCTATTGATCGTGCAATCACACACACACACATATATATAGAGGCAATGGGAGAACCAGGGTGCCATGGCCCATCTCCAAAAGTTTTTATACATGTAAAAAAAGTTATTTTGGTAGTTTGGCCCTCTTAGAATATTCAAATTATATTTGTTTGGCTCGTTTAGATCAGTTTGTAAAGTGCAACACTCTTAATTGTGAGATCATGTGTTCGATCCCCTTGAGCATTTTATGAATTATACCAAAAGAAAAAAAATGAGGTCCTACCGGGAGTCAAACACAAGTATATAGATTAAATTGCAAAGTGTTATTACTACACCATAGAACCTTGAAAATTTATAAATTTTAATAAATATTGTATTCATATTATTCGGACAATTTTTAATATATAGTTTTAATAATTTTTTAATATAATTGTTTTTTACAGTTTAATATTTTGTTGGATTGGTGGTAAACCGAATTTCAACTTTTGAAATTGTTTTTGTCGTAAGAAAGTCTGCTATTGGTGCATTGTGGTAGTCTTTGTATCAAACAATCGCACTAAATTCGGATGTCCATCACGTATGTTGACTTGTAAGTCGGCGATGCGACTCAGAATTCAGCGTTATTTGCCCAACCTTTTGAAATCCAGGAAAAAAACAATGATTTAGTGATGTCCAGCGGCAAACGCCTTTTCCTCATCAATACCTTAGTTCAAATAATTATTTTGTAGTTTCAATTTTTAATTTTCTTGTGCCTGTTGTATTTGGAATCTAGATGCGTATTTTCAAAACTTGAAATTCAGAAAATAAAGGCCCATTATTCCTCTTTGTTTCATGTTTCAACTCTAAGCTTTTGTTGATTTTCTCGATAGATTAATTTGACATATTTTAATTCTTCTAGTTTCAATCGTAACATTTAAATGTGCATACTCAATCGGATAACCTTACTCACTTCTTTTTTATCCGAAATTTTTTAAACCCCGCACTTAAGTGATTGTTTGTTACATTTTTTTTCTCGTAATTCATCTTTCTTATCATACAAATATCTACAACAGCCCTCGTTATTTATCACGGTGATATATTTCCACATACTCTGGTTACGATGCCACGTGTCATGCTCCGATAGATCTGTGGCTGCATGTGATCTGATTTTTGACAGTGAAATTTGCCTCCCTCGCGTGGTTATGTCTGTAACAAGGAGGAAAACAATTAATTGAAGGACTGGACTTTGTGGGAGTCTTCAATCCCATTTTTGTTCTACAATTTTCAGTGGACATGAAGAGTAATTGTTGTGCAGTACCACCACAAAGCTCACACACTGCTCATTGTATTCATGTGACTATCATGTGATCAATTGCCAAGAGTTTGATACCTTGGGTTGGGTGGAATCGTACGAATGATTTGGGCATTCTTATCTATGAGTTTGATAGCTTTGATTGCACATTTAAGTACTATTTGAAAATCAACTTGTACTCCTTAAGCTGCTTAAAGCACTCATGAAGCTTTTTCAAAAAAATTAATATGTTACGTGAAGATGGTTTTAAGGAGATTTTTAAATGCATTGTTTCTCGATAAGCTTCATCTTTCAGCAGTTTTGGCAAAATGCTACTGTTAATTAATTTCTCTATATTTAAATAATTTTTTACAAAAGCAAAAGCTATTCAAAATAGTGTCTTTGGGACTTGAATCCCGGGGCAAATGCACTAAGGCCCTGTTTTGCGCAGACCTTTTTCTACTTCTTCTACTACTTTTTCTTATTTTTAGAAGGGGTAGTGTTGTTTTGCGCAAGTGCTTAAAAGATAATTATTTTTAGAATAGAGATGTATCGAAGGGTCCAAAATTTTTCAGAACCACCGTGCTAGAGCCCCCTCCGCCGCCGGTCGCCGGAGCCCCTCCGCCGTGCCAAAATTGAGGTCCTTATTTTTAAAAGGGAAAAAAAAACATGTCAGGAGATGCTTATTTTTTAGAAGGTTTACCTTCTTAAAATAAGAACAAGTACTAGAAGGTTGACTGTGCAAAATACTCATTTTTTAAAAAAATGTGCTTATAAGCCAATTATAATTTTAATAAGATTGCGCAAAACAGGCCTGAGGGACAAAGGGCAACAACATATAGTATCCTTTGCATACTACGTATCTCCATGATAAAATCTATGCCCTTATTTGACCTACTGCTTGGATTTGACGGTTTAACAAAAGATGGCTAACTTAAAACTTAATTGATTACGCTCAAAATTCTTTAGAATGACCATCTTTTTACTCAATGATTAATGAATTCTATATTTTATTTAACCATGTGATCGCAATTGGAGAAAATTTGGATTGAAATTGAAAACTAATGTAATGAATAATTTGAAAAAATGTGTCACATGAAGTTGCATTGATTGATGGGTTCATATGAAAATGGTTAATGAGTGTCCAATGATCACATGGTCCTGCGAATTGAGAGATGCACATTAAGGCCCACTATGTTAGTACAGTAACTAACATATTGCATTAAGTTTTGGAACCACCTTGAGATATAGAATAGCCCCACATGGATGGGCACCACATGGAGAGATTTAATTACAAAGTGTGTTAACATATATATAAGTAGTCACTGATTTATTCGACTTGTATTTGCATTCTCATTCATGTTTTGGCGAAGGGACACTATTTATGGTTGACAAGCAAAGCACGTTGATCTGTGTTTAAAAAGATTTACGTCCTGTTATGCAATCAAATTATCATTGATTCTGATGTGGACTGAAAATAAATGGGCCAAAATCCCAGAAGAAGATACAGAAAAGGGTTGAATCTGCAAGGGGAGATGCACTTGTGACAAGTTGATCATAACCGCTATGAAGAAGAATAGCTCATGAGAAATCTTCAACTAAAAGTACAAAGAGAAATTGTATCAGAGGCAATCATATATTCATCATTTGACAAATAAGAATACAACGGGTATAGAGAAATAACTTTATTGTTAGAACAGTTGTCTCATGTT
Source organism: Pinguicula moranensis (assembly GCA_028565015.1). NCBI lineage: Eukaryota > Viridiplantae > Streptophyta > Magnoliopsida > Lamiales > Lentibulariaceae > Pinguicula > Pinguicula moranensis. The sequence goes on from JAOWBN010015050.1 coordinate 7,897, forward strand.
AGTTATAATATTTTATCATTATCAATCTATTTCTCCCTATAAGTTTGACATGTGTATCATGAAATCAACATTTGTGCAGACCGTCTTGTTTATCTTGGAGCGGATGATCATCCTCTTTTTATGTCTTAATCATTCTATTTCGTTAGAGTTGGATGCTAACTAGACGCAATTACCCCACATTCGCTTTTGATGACGCACATTGATGTAAAACTTATATTTTACTTTGCTCGATTTTTTTTATTCGATTTCTTTCTTTATTTATTAAGATTAGCTCAAATTTACCATTATAAGTTTTTACACCGCACAAAAATCAGGGTCTAGCTAATAACAAATTTCAATAGTTCAGAACTGGAAATTTTCTCTACTAATTGAGTTGCAATACTATCTCTGACTTCCTCTTCACCCTTCTTACTCGTCTAAAAAAAGAAACCATCCAAATCTTCCATTTCCAATTAATCATATTTCTTCGTTCTGTTTTTTTACAATAAAGAAGCCCTACACCCTTTTTTTCTTCAGTTTACGAGTCTTCTTCACATCCAACTTCACTGTCTTTGTTATTGTACTCCCCCCTCCTCTTTCAAACTCATTAATCTGATTCCTCTGTGATCTGCTTCACTTTATAACACCTATATATTACATTTGAAATCTTACCTCTATCTATTCATTACCTATTCCCTCTCTTTCACACACACAAACACACAGAATTCACCATCCCACTCCCACATTCTCTCTATATACCTCCTCTTTCTTCATCTTGTATTCCTTCTCAACCTCCTAAACTCCCAAGCTTTATTTTTCCCCACGTTTTTCAGATAAAGAACACACAATACAAGTTTTAAGGATGTCTGGGAGAAGGTCCAGGCAGTCAACGAGTAACACTTCCAGGATCACAGATAATCAGATCATCGATCTCGTGTCGAAACTGCACCAGCTACTCCCGGAAATGAGCAGCAACAGACGATCCAATAAGGTATGTATAATCCTATTATATCTCGTTTGTGCAATAGTTAGTTTTGTTGTAATACTATTATTCTTCATATTATGAAACAACATGAACCCCAAAAGCAACTATGGTTCAAACATTGCATTATTAAGCAATGTTCGTGTTCTTTTGTTTGGTGTAAGAATCTTTACCCAAGTCAGTGTTGAAGGCCGCAAGTCAAAATTCATTAAATCGTCTTTCCAACTGAGCCACATCTATCCGGCCCGTAAAGGAAAACAAGTTATAAAAGGGAGCATGATTTCGATATGTAAATCTTGGCTGCAACCTAACCTAGTACAATTAAGAACTCTCTAGGGTAGTCTAAAGACTCGTACAATAATAATTAGCACAGAAAAAAAATCATTGGAAGTAACGCGTATTTATTACAGTCTTGCAACAACTGTATGCAAGAGTTTGGATTGGATATTCCCTAGTACCGAACTTGTATATATACAGACTTTCAGGAACTTGTAAATAAACATTGGGGAAATTCTTCCACGTGATTGCATGCATATTGTTAAAAATAATCCATCCCATCAGCTTATTCGATGCTAGGGGCAAATTAAGAGGCGAATTTACATGTAGCAAAGCCTTCCCCCACCCCCACCCCCAATTTATTATGAGAAAAATATTAAGTGTATATTTTTTTAAATAATAATAACAACAACAACAATAACAACAGACATTGGAGGGCCCAAAGCAAAACAACTGTATGAGGGGAGTGACGGGTAGTCAGTAAATCTAATGATCTCGATGCTATAAGGTTTACAGGCTGAGCAGTGCCAATCACTACAATAAAGACACCTGTTGTCATACTTTGTATGACTGTCCGGATGGTTGAATGTCAGTAGATCACGACTGTGTTGTTAGGACTTTGGATACTACCCTACACCAAATTGGTATGATATTGTCCAGTTTGGGCCTAAGCCCTCACGATTTTATTATTGGGTTTTTATCCCCAAAAGGCCCCATACCAATTTGTAGTATCCAATCCTTTACCCATGATCTTCCCCATTCCTAATCCATGTGAGACACTGTCCGCATACCAAACAATTCCTCCCTTCGAACAAAGGACTACCAAGCCTCCCCTCAAACAATTATGTCTGCTCTTTACCAACCAGGAATTTGCTGACTCCAAGGCATGTCTGAGTACCGCCTTTTTTCAAGAGCTTTCTCTATCCAGATCAGCTCCTCTTCATCGTGTGGGCAAAGACACATCTCATGAAGATTCTGGAAGCACATCATCTATCCAAAAAAGCCTGTTCGCAAATCCACCATGAGCTATGAGGCACCGCATTTGTTTCGCATTCCGAGGACTCATCTACAAAGACTAGCTCGATTGGGGAATGACTCTGATACCACTTGTTAGGACCTTGGATATTACCCTACACCACATTAGTATGATATTGTCCGCTTTGCGTCGAAGCCCTCACGGTTTTGTTCTTGGACTTTTATCCCTAAAAAGCCTCACACCAATTTGTAGTAATCAATCATTTATACTCATGATCTTCCCCATTCCTAATCCGTGTGGAACATTATTCGAATACCCAACTTGTGTTTACATTGTCTGAATATGTGATGCCCTATTTTTTATTCTTTGTTGCATAGTGCACAATGTAGGTCTAGTTCGGCTGCAATGGCGCCTCTTTTTTTTTATGTTTTCCTTGGTTGCTAATCTATTTTGCAACATCTTCCACGTAAAGATTGCTACTTTCCTTTGAATGTACCTGTTCCATACTTGTTGAACTTGTATTCTTTACTCATTAGAAATGATTCTAGTATCTGTAGTAGCATTGTTTGGTATGCCTGTTTCACAGTGTAGTTTCCTTCGGTGTTGTAGGTCATCCAGTACTTGTCCTATTCAGTCTCCTGCATGATTGTGTCCTGTAAAAATATGGTTAGTTTAGATGCCTCCTCCATTCCCATCTCCCCTCTACCCACGTCCCATGTTCAGCCATCCAC
>JAOWBN010015060.1:0-10840 GCA_028565015.1 Pinguicula moranensis
GGCCATTTCTCTAACAGAGTTCAAGCTGGACTTCAATCTGGTATCAAGATTCAGCCATAAGCATCGAAGCTATTTGTGCTTATAACACTGATTATAGTTGAGAACAGAGAAAAATGTAATAAATATTGTAAAATAAGAGTTAACCGTTGCAAATTTCAGTTGCAACATCCGACGAACTGGGATTTCAGAAGGAAGTACAAACAGAAGAGAATTGTAGATCATAATAGCTCAGTTTTTAAGCTTTTGGTGAAGTTTTCCAGCTCTTTTAACCCTTCGTCCGGAGATTTTGCTTCACCTAACAGTTTCACCATCGCACTTCCAACAATAACACCATCGGCTCCCCATCCGGCAATCTGAAACACGGGTATAAACATATGCAGCTAATCAGAAAAACGCTCACTAACTGGAATTATGTGATATTTGATTCAAATAAGGCCATGTTTTGAAGCATGCCTGTTTAACTTGGTCCGGATTGGATATGCCAAAACCGACAGCCACTGGCTTGTTCGTCTCCTGAAGAAAATTAGTCAATTATATCAGAAATACACGAATTGTCACGCAACCTCCAAAATATGAAAAAACTTTTCCATTGACTAAGCTGGCAACTGTAGTTCTACATAAGGAAAACGGGATGTTGATGAAACGAGCGAAGGATTACTATTACCTGTTTAATTTCCTCCAGTAGAGATTGAACCTTTTCACTGACGAATGCTCTGGTTCCTGTTACTCCAACAGAGCTCACCTATGTGGGAAAAAAGGTAAATGAAAATTTCAACATGCAATAGAACGGCCTTCCAAACGAGTTGGCTAGCTATATGTGCCAGAGTTAGACCAATGGCATACTAGAACTTCACCGTAACAAAAGCAATCTTACAAGATAGACGAATCCCTCGGAAGCTTCAACTATAGCTCTCATTCGTACTGTTGGAGTGGTTGGGGTTGTAAGAAGTACCTAAAATAAGCCCAAATTCAAATTAATAAAAAGGTAGAGTAGGGGAAGTCTTGCAATGTGGAAAGCAAGAGAACATCTTCAAAAAAAATAGAGCAAGTGCCAAGCCAACCAGTTCAATGTTATTCTGACTTGCTTCCTTCCTCAGAATCTCAGTCTCTTCGAGAGGGATGTCCGGAACAACCAGTCCTGAAAAGAATAATTTGGCAAATAGAAAATTGAAGAATCTAGTCGCCCTCTCCGAATATGGGAAGATTAGTGAAAGTTTATTGAAAGTGAAAACAATCCTTGCATTAGCCTTAGCACTTAGATGCAAATACCGTGAATTCCAGTATCTTGCAATGTGATCATGAATTTCTTCACACCACGCTTAAGTATGGGGTTGTAATACGAGAATAGTGCAATTGGACAAGATAACTGAGGAACCACCTGAGAATGATATCGGCATGCACTTAGAAACTATGAAACGCATATGACACTATAACATTTGGCTAATAGGGTAAAGGTGCATAATTTCCACCAGGGAAAAGAAGTTTCCACAAGAAGTAAATTTTATAAGACTATGCAATGAAATCGCATGATCCTTTCTTCCGGGTTGCTCTAAGGTTAAAAGCTACATACTTCCTTCAGCATTCCAATGATTTTATCAAAGTTGGTTCCTCTGCCAAGCGAGCGTGTCGCAGCAGCCTGAAGACAAAACATGAAAATGAAATAGCATCAAGAAAAGAATTCAAACTGCTGCACGAGTGACGTTTCACAATTTTATTCAAGCTCAACGTATCGATAATATTTTGTGCACTAGCCTGGATGACTGGACCATCAGCCAAAGGGTCTGAGTAAGGAACCCCTAATTCGATAATGTCTGAGCCACATGCATCGAGGACTCTCAGTGCTTCTGCTGTGGTTGAGAGGTCAGGATCACCAGCTGTAATGTAGGGAATCAACGCCACCTTTTAGCAGAAGAAAGTTATTAGGCGCACGTTCTACATATGGTCATGCCTAGCTCTTCAAATGATTCTTTTGAGAATCATGAATTATAAGTGAAACGATTTGATGTTTTGTTTCAACAAGTTCTTCACATGGTTCATACAGAGAATTTCAAGGATAGAGTTTACACCGCAGAAAATGCTCGTAAGCAAGTACGACTCTGAAATCGGCTACCTAATCCGGAAACCTAACTGAACAATGCAGGGAATCCACCAATCTACGAATGTATGACCCTATTTTTTTTTTCTTTCTAAAAGCTCACAAGAATCTATTGAATCCGATCCCCCCAAGCACCTTATCCCCCAAAAAAATTTAAAGCAATTTATCGCAGCCCACAAATGAAAACGTCGAGCACAAAGGTGTTTAACCGGAAATTAAACAGTAGAAGAGAAAACATATATCAACAAATTCAAAAAAAAATGCTTACTTTTCCTTGTTGCTTCAATCTGGCAAAAGTTTCAGATATTCCAACAGTGGGTGCTGCGGTGAGAGCAGCCATAAGAGGCTTATAGTTGAATGATTTACTAGTTGACAAAATGACGGAAGAAGAGCGTTTGTGGGTGCTGACGGTCGTTTTCAACTGTAAAGAACCAGTTGTCCTGATAGCAGCAGCGGCCATTAACGGCGACTGAGAACGTACTCTGTTCGATTCTTTCTGATTCGCTCCACTCGTTTGTTGCTCCTTCTTCCTTAATATTATATTTTGTAAGAAAATATTTCTTCAACCAATTTTCCGTGGCCCAATTACTATTTGGGCTATTGCATCCGAATGGCCCAAAGTGATTATCCATTTTCAATGTCGAAGTAGATATTTGCAGAGCACTTCGACTTTGCTTCTTCAATCAGCCATGGCGTTGGAGCAAACCGTAGCCGTGAAAATCTCCCTTCCCCTCTTCCAGAAGCCACGTCGGAATACTCCTTATTCATTTCTGTTCCTTATTCATTTCTGTTCCTTATTCATTTCCTTCGGAATACTCCTTCTTCGTCCGGTATAAAGTGTTCGTTAGACTACACTGGAAATAGCGCTACTTCGTGCAGAACCAACCGGATATACGAGTATTTAGAATTTCATATTGCATCGCATTTCAGAAATCAGTTGTACGCGGAGTTGTAAATCGCGACGGAAGTTTGCTTGGGAGAGAAAATCATCTCTTCTTTTTTCTTTTCACTTTTCTCAGCTGTTTTTCGGGACAGATTTTTTCCACATTTTTTTTCTGTTAACTTACCAAATGACAACAAAGCATCTTATATTAATAAAAGCGTGTAAACAAAATGAAAGACGTCTCTAATCTAGTCCGTCGGATTGGAGCAAGATCAAACCGTTCATGTTTCTCCACATATCTGTCTTTTATTAACAAAGACGCATCTCCTTTTCTTCCGCAAACTAATAAAGGTGTGTCGATGTTTCTTCCGGACTGTTCTCCAACTCCAACAAATAAAGGCGTGGATCCACTTCTGTTGTGCGAAACGTCTCTTCTAAGCTGCTCATTGGATGAAAAAACATAATGCTCACGTTCTGTTTCTTCAGTTAAAACTACTCCAGCTGCATCATTTACTTGACTACTTGTGTGTTCAGCTGTCCGTTTCTGCTGCTGCTGGAGCATTGTTTGATACATCAACATCCCCCCGCCCGTCAAGATGAGCATTCCACAGACTCATCTTGCACAAAATGGAGCAAAAACTAGTAGCAGAAAGTGCTATAGTAAAGATATCCGCCAACTGATGACTAGTAGAAATGTGTTGTGGATCTATCAGGCCTAACTTGAACTGATCATGAAAAATATGGCAGTCTATCTCAATCTGTTTTTTACATTCGTGAAATACCGGATTTGCGGTAATATCCAAGGCCGCACAATTATCAAACCAAAACTTGACAGGCAATATAGGGGAGATTCTGAAATCTGCTAACATGTAAACAATCCATTGCATTTCTCTGACCGCCATAGCTATAGCACGGTATTCTACCTCCGCAGAGGAGCAAGCAATGATAGCTTCTTTCTTTGCTTTCCAGGAGATGATGTTTGATCCAAAGAAAACACAATATCCTGTTAAAGAATGTCCGGAGGCCTTGCAGCTGCCCCAATCTGCATCACTGTATGATGTTAACAACAACAACAATAACATACCCAGTATACTCCCAACTAAGTTGGGGTCTGGGGGGTCAGATGTACGCGGCCTTACCCTTGTAATTATACAAAGAGGTTGTTTCCGTTGCAACCCAATATGCATTGAGTCATTTGATGTATTGAGTTCCAGCAACTTCACTAAATAAAAGCACTGGAATTTAATAGAACCATTTTGTAATTATACAAAATGACTAAACTTAGAAGACCCAATTTGCAGTGGACACCCAAAAAATAGTCAAGATGTTTGTTAGCCCACACTAAAGCAATCCATGATTTTGGGATCAATTGGTGTTTTGACAATGGGTGTTCAACTATATGACAAGTTGTCTTGACCAACTCGATAACCATCAAGAGAAGACTAAAGGTCAAGTGAAATTTTGGACGAGGTTAAAAGAGCCGCATTAGAGGATTAGGTGAATACCAATTAATTGCACATGTTCACTTGGACAAAGTCCCGAGTGTAGTTGGTCTGAAATTAAACCTGTTGAGTGTGAGTCAACCATGTGATGAAAACCTATAAGTTAGGCTCACCAAGCATGTTTGTTGAATTGTTAATGAACAAGGAGAAGTGATAATATTGGGTCAAAGGTCTTCTGACAATGGATATGTCTATTAGGACAAGAGTCATACACTTGGGAAAGATCACAAGTCAAGTAACTTCTCCAAACACACTCCAGCAAAACCAGCAAGAAACCAGTTACTAAATTTGGATAGTTGTCAAAGAAACACTCAGATAAACTGTATTACATCCTTAATTGATCATTGAAGTATGTCTGACAGGAGTGGTTATCGTCCATAGAACATCTCAAGCTATTATAGGAACTTATGATCAGGCAATGGTCTTCAATGATTGGAATATAAGTATAGGCAAAGGAGCAATCTGCCAACCAACTCTGAGAAAAGGGACTGAGAAATCCAAAAGATAGATCCAGAAGGTGTTGGGATTGATGGAAATACCATAATATTGATTGATACATGGTCCATTTTTGCATCCAAAACGTGAAAGTATATGATCACATCCTGCGCGGATGTCAATCCAGTGAAGGAAGATTTGGAAGTAAGTTGGTCAAATTAAGGGAATAAAAAATTCAACAATCATGTAAATTGTGAAGTGTTGACAAAGATGCCACGAATGTCATTACTAGACAGATGTGTCGTAATTAAATAGGGTCAACCAAGGTTAGGCACGTTAGTGATATTGTTGGTAACAAAGATCCTGATTAGTATCCTTGACCCACCATAATCACCATCACATTGTAATTAGCTAATTAGCCGTAAAGTTAGCCTTGTAGGAAAGAGATTTCTTTCCATTCAGTTACGATACGTGTATACAGTGATATATACAAAATCATTAAAACTTTAGGATCATTGAAGATCCGGCCAAAACTTATTCTTTCTTTGATTTTTCTTTCATGGTATCAGAGCGAGGTTCCGATCCTTGGACCTCTGGGTTATGGGTCCACCACACTTTCGTTGCGCCACTTTGATTGATCTTTGATTTCAATGCTCTCAGAATGACTCATCACACTGGTGACATGCATTTGTTTATATTGATCTATATTGATGATATTCTGATTATTGGGTCCTCCTTCACGGCTATATCTAGCCTACTTGACAATCTCAAGACTGTATTTTGTCTTCGTGATATGGGAAATCTTGGCTACTTTCTCGGGCTTGAAGTTGTTCATGATAATTTTGGGTTGCATATTCGTCAGTCGAAGTATATATCAGATATTCTTTATCAAACAAAAATGGTTGGTGCCAAGCCCTTACCTTCAGCGTGCACCTCTGGGTCGTGTCCTCGAGATTCTCCACCACTTGATCCTCAAGAAACCATCTTATATCGACAAACAGTGGGGGCATTACAATATTATACTTTATCTCGTCCGGACATTACTTTTTCAGTCAATCAGCTATGTTAGTACTTACATAATCTGGGTCAAGCTCATTGGGGCACTGTGAAGCACATGTTGAGATATCTAAAGGGAACTCGTGATCTTAGACTTTGGTATACATCTGGGTCTCTCCAACTTCAAACATTTTGTGATTCTGATTGGGCAGATGATCCCGTTGATCGCCGATCAACCACTTGATACAACATCTTTCTTGGCACTTGTCTTATCTCCTGGTCTGCCATGAAATAAAGCGTGGTATCACGTTCCAGTATTAAAGCTGAATACCGTGTTATGGCTCTAACAACTGCAGAATTGTATTGGGTGCCAATGCTATTTCGTGATTTTCAAGTCCCTGTTACTGATTGTCCAGTCATATCGTACGACAATTGGATCAATATTGGAGCACTTGCCTTAGCCTCCAATCCAGTTTTTCATGCTCGGACCAAACATATTGAAATTGACTATCATTTTATTCGAGAGAAGGTCATGAACAAAGTGTTACAATTTGGCATCTCAGTACACATGATCAGATTGCTGATATTTTTACCAAAGGCCTCGGGACCACCCAGTTCCAGTTTCTACGGTCCAAGCTCTTGGTTGTTCCTCCACCCATTTGCTTGCGGGGGCATGTTAGTGATATTGTTGGTAACAAAGATCCTGATTAGGATCCTTGACCCCACATAATCACAATCACATTGTAATTAGCTAATTAGCCATAAAATTAGCCTTGTGATTAGGAAATAGATTTTTTTTCCATTCAAATATGATACGTATATACAATTATATATATGAAATCATTGAAGATCCAGCCGAAACTTGTTCTTCCTTTGATTGTTCTTTCAAGGCATACCCACAGGACTGTTAAGATATCTAGTCACGAGCATCTCAAAGGAAAGAATGGCATCATATAGGAGTTTGAATGCGATTGAGGGTCTACATTAAGTCTCTATGATACGAGGGATAAGGAGAAGCATCAACTACTGAGCAGTTGCACGTAGGCACCCCCATGGATACTTAAAATTACAGGGAAAAATATACTTAGGCCGAGTGAATGGCGCTTTTAATTAATGTCTCTTACTTTTAAGTGGACTGTTGACAGAATATTCAAAAAAAAAAAAAAAAAAAAAGAGCAAAAGTTAACTGGGATTATATTTATTTCTTTTTCTGGCAATTGCACACATCTCCACTAGTCATCAAAAATTTGAAACTCTGGCAGATTACCTCTAAGAATTAAGGGTGTTTTCTCATCTGGAAAATCATGACAAAAGGAAAGAAGTAGACTAAAAAATCCTCTACAAAGGTTTTCCTCTTGATGGAGGAACAATCCATTACTCCAGCTGTTAGAATAACAAGTGGTGGAGGAAAAAACCTAGCTCAGGAGATGAAAAGTGCTAAGGGAAAACGAAAACCCAAAGAAGTGACTCTTGGTCCTCTTTGGAGGTCCACCCGAGAGGCAACAAGTTGGGGTTATCCCTCTTAGGTACATACTCCTGATCAATGATCTGAATAGTGTGTTCTAAGTTCAATTCTATATAGAGTGTAGAAATTTTTAGACATTTGTGAGTATAATGGTCGGTTAGTTGGCCTATTTTTTTGATTGATTTATCGTACAATAGATTGAGAGCCGTGTTTTTGCATAGGGGGTTATTGTTGAGAATAAGTGGAGAATATGCATATTGCAAAGTTTTGTTGAACCTGGAGATGAATCAATTGTATTTTGAGTTGTCACAGGCTTCCAAGGCCCCTGTTGTTGATGTATCACTCCGGATATGTAAACTAGAGACGTAGTAGAGAAGGATGTGCTTATTGTTGTGTTAGTCTATTTGTCCTTAGAAGAGGCACATCAAACTCCAGATCCTAGACCACATGGCAAGTCTACATGTCATCAGATAGTAGGCACTATTGAACTGTTGGAATCAGATGAAACCATTCCATCTGAGTAGGCTCCTGTTCATGGCCAGAAGAATGTTGATACTCAATAGAGCAATGATGGCTCTATACAGAAGCCTGTCCCAATGGAGGGCAATAGTGACAAGGGTGATCATGCATTTGTACATCGGGCTGACAACAATGAAGATCATCAAGATGGTTCCCCAGCACATATTGGAGAAGAACCCTTGATGCAAGGATCCACTTACTCGTCGAATGGAGAAACAGTTGATGTTTCAGCACAACACACTTATATCGATATTGTCATCTAAGACTACGAGTTAGATAAACAACCAGAGACTGACATTATTGTAGTCCAGAGTTCTCATGAGCTAAACCAAGAAAGGAAGAAACCTAGTTGAGAGAATAATAGAAGCTTTCAGACATACACTCACTTGCTCCTTCCTCTGCCCCTAAAGAAGAGAGGAAGCATAATCGCCAATTCACTATTGGAACTCCAAGACTCCCAACAAAGGCTCCTAAACTCTCCAAGGCTGTAAGCCTCCTTTCTATGATCACGAGAGTCAATGGCGCTAGAGCATGTACATCAAGAAGGAGATTCATGCTGAGAAGGCCCTTCATGTGGAAAGATAAATGTCTACAGGTTTTGTTGACTTCCTCACGGATGTGAATCTTCTCCAGGAAGCAACCTACTGCCACAAGTACTATTCCTCACTTGTCAAGGAGTTCTATTGTAAGATGAAGAAGAGGGTTCGGAATCCTACTTCTTGCTGGCCATTTTTGGGTTTATGTATGTTCCAAGTTGGCTTTATTCTCGCCACTAATGATCAATGACACATTTGGATGGGCATGTCATCTATAGGCACCAGTATTTTCAGATCAACTTCTGTAGAAAACTTAACACAATTAATTGAAATCAAGACAAGATTTTCAGGCAATTGCCCCTTTTCTTTTTTTCCATATATCTGCTTTCTCGTGTACACACTTCTCTACCTTCAACAAAAAATGCTATTGTCTATTTAACTAAACATGCTAATTGCTTCCTCAATTTTCACCGTTTGATCCTAATGTGGATCGTGCTGATCGTGCGTCTAAAATTCAACCATCACATCGTGTTGATTAGTTTCAAGTTGTTGTAGCCGCTTGTCATGCCGTGAATTATGGCCTGTCGTGAATTGTTCTTCCACGTTCATTTTCATCATTCTCCTCCATGTGATGAATTGTCCCAGCATTTATGGCAGAATTATGGCATGTCTGTTGCATTGTTCTTCCATGTTCATTTTCATCATTCCTCTCTACGTGATGAACAGTATCACATTTATGGTAGAATTCAACACCCCCCTCAAGAGGAGCACTCCAAAGGCTCATCTTGGAGAGGAGATGGATAAAAATAGGAGCCATAAGAGATGGAATGTGTTCAGGGAGTATGAAGCTAGCTTTCTACTTGTCAAGCACAACGTGGCAGTCTATCTCAATGTGTTTTGTCCTCTCATGAAACACAGGATTTGTTGTTATGTTTATAGCCGACCGACTATCACATCTCAAGGGAATGGGCAGTAGAGATGGCAAATTAAAATCCTTGAGTACATAGGATATCCATTGAACTTCTCACATGGTTGATGTCATTGCTCTGTATTCGTCTTCAGCTGAAGAGCAAGAGAATGTTGATTGCTTCTTAGCTTTCCAAAAAATCAACCTAGATTCAAGGAAAATGTAGTAGCCTGTGATTGAGTGTCTGGTGGTGTGACAATTTCCCCAATTAGCATCACTATATGCCGTTAATTGGGTAGAGTATTTACTCGGGTAGAATAATCCAAGAGTAGCTTAACAGGACAAGTAGCGTAGTAGATGAATAGTTGCACCCAAGTGTGAATCATGTGGTTGATGCATGAATTAGTGTACTGAATATGTGAGGTTTGGCCTAGTGTAGTTCAGGTAAATAAGATCTCTATACACTGGAGACTGATCTGAATCTGGGGCCTCAAATTTTATGTCTCTCGGAAATGGGGTGTCTGCACCTTTGCAATCCAGTATATTAGTATCAAGCAGTAAGTCCTTGATATACTTATTTTGGCTAATGTACATCCCGTCCTATGAGCGAGCAATTTCCATGCCCAAGAAGTATTTGTCTTCACCCAAGTCTTTAACTGTGAAGAGATCATCCAGAAAAGTCTGCACTTTGGACATTTCTGCAGCATCCGTCCCTGTAATGACATCATCCACATAGACTAGGAGAAATAAATAGTAGGTCGGCTTATGGAGAGTGAATAAGCAATGATCATGGTATGACTGATTAAATCCTTAAGTCAGCAACTTACTGGTAAATTCAACATTCCATTGTCTATGGGCCTGTTTGAGCCCATAAAGTGACTTTATGAGCCTACATACTTGGCCCTTTTTCGCTTTGTTGTACCCAAGGGGTGGATGCATATAAACTTCTTCATCAAGGGTGTCGTGCAGGAATGCATTTTTTACGTCCATTTGATGAATACTCCATCCGTGAGAGGCTGTTAGTGCTAACACTAATCGGACAGTCACAACCTTGTCCACAAGACTAAATATCTCACCATAGTCTTCCCCTGCAACTTGTGTGTAGCCCTTGGCTACAAGCCTGGCACTGTAGAGATCTATGGATCCATTTGGATTGCATTCACCTTGTACACCCATTTTGAACCAATCTCTTTCTTCCCGGGAGCCAAGACAGTAAGTTCTCAAGTCTGATTTTCTTCAAGAGCCATCAGTTCTTTGTTCATAGCTTCCACCCATTTGTGGTTATTTCGGGCCTGTTTAAAGTGTCTTGGCTCACTCACCATGGATATGTTTTCTAGAAAGGTACAATATTGTCCTGTAAAAGAGCAGGAGTTATCAAAATAGCATATTAGATTATGTGGAATATGACTGCTAGACATTGCAGTATGGAAGTCCTCTATCCAAGATGGTGTGCTTCCTTGTCTTTGACTACACCTCAAAGGCATGGCTGTGTGTTCAGGAAC